>CAUYON010065945.1:0-30712 GCA_963573935.1 Arctocebus calabarensis | reverse complement strand
CGGGCGCCTGTAGTCCCAGCTACTTGGGAGGCGGAGGCAAGAGACTCGCTTGAGCCCAGGAATTGGAGGTTGCTGTGAGCTGTGATGCCACAGCACTCTATCCAGGGTGACAGCTTGAGGCTCTGTCTCAAAAAAAAAAAGAAAAGAAAACATACTCACCAAGAAGAACTCAGAATCCTTACACTTACCCACCTCAACAGACTAGAAGAACCCATATGTTGGGACATTTACACAAATCAGACTGGAGACCTCCCATCCTAGGACACACACACCCAAAAAGCTGAGAAGACAAATCCTGGGACGCACACCACTAAATAGATCAACAGATCAGAGACATAGTACTCTGGTTCATATATCTGCACAGAGATCAGAGACCTTTGCTATCAGATACACACTCACACCAGGTCACAGAATTCACATCCTGGGATATGCACCAACAACCAGATAGAGACACCACAACACAGGATTCTACTGGTTTTCTATTGCTGCTGAAATAAATCATTACAAGCTTCTTGCTGTAAAACAACGTAAATTTATGATCTTCCATTTCTGCAGATGAGAAAATGGACAAGGAGTCTTACAGGGTAAAAGTGAAGGTGTTGGCAGAGCTGGCTTCCTTTTGGACCTCTTGGAGGAGAATCCAGTTCCTGAGCTCACTGCCTCCTCCTCGGTCTTGCAAGTCAGCAGCATTTCATCTTCAAAATCTCTTCCTCTCTCTACTTTTCTTCCTCCTCCCTATCTCTGTCTCTCTCTTTGGATCCATCTCTCTATATATGCCCTTCTCTATCTCTGCTGGGAATAATTATCTCTCTATTTCTATCTCTCTATTTCTCTCTATCCCTGCTTATGTTTTTCTATCTCCTTCTGTCAATCTGCTTCCATCACTATACCACCTTTTCTTTTTTTTTTTTTTTTTGAGACAGAGTCTCACTTTGTCACCCTCAGTAGAGTGCTGTGGCATCATAGCTCACAACAGCCTCAAACTCTTGGGTTCAAGTGATCCTCTTGCCTCAGCCTCCCAAGTAGCTGGGACTACAGGCACCCACCACAATGCCTGGCTAGTTTTAGAGATGGGGTCTTGCTCTTGCTCAGGCTGGTCTTGAACTCGTGAGCTCAAGCAATCCACTTGCCTCAGCCTCCCAGAGTGCTAGGATTATAGGCGTGAGCCACCGTGCCTGGCCTATACCACCTTTTCTAACCCTTGCTTTCATGCCTCTCTCTTAGAAGGATGGTTGTATACATTGGCCTACCCAGATAATCTAGGATAATTTTTCCATCTCAGGATACTTAACTTAATAACATCTGCAAAGTCCCCCTTTCCATGTAAATCAGGATAGTCATAGGTTCCAAGGATTAGGAAGTAAACATCTCTGGAATGCCACTATCCAGCCATGAGAGACATGCACACACAAACCACTCAGATATCACATCCTGAGTCACACACTTCCGAACAGCTCTTATCCCTCTAACATACATCAAAAAAAAGCAGAGAGATAAGATACACATACTGGGACATTTACCAAAAAATTCTCAGAGTCAGGCTGGGCGCAGTGGCTCATGCCTGTAATCCTAGCAACTCTGGGAGGCTAAAGCAAGTATGTATTGCTTGAGATGATGAGTTTGACACCAGTCTAAGCAAGAGCAAGATCCCATCTCTACTAAAAACAAATAGAGGCTCGGCACCTGTGGCTCAATGGGCTAAGGCGCCAGCCACGTACACCTGAGCTGGTGGGTTAGAATCCAGCCCAGGCCCGCCAATCAACAATGATGGCTGCAACCAAAAAATAGCCAGGCATTTGTGGCGGGCGCCTGTAGTCCCAGCTACTTGGGAGGCAGAGGCAGGAGACTCGCTTGAGCCCAGGAATTGGAGGTTGCTGTGAGCTGTGATGCCACAGCACTCTATCCAGGGTGAAAGCTTGAGGCTCTGACTCAAAAAAAAAAAAAATACAAATTGGCTCGGTGCCTGTAGTTCAGAGGCTAGGGTGCCAGCACCGGAGCTGGCAGGTTTGAACCCAGCCCGGGCCTGCCAAACAACAATGACAACTACAACCAAAAATTGCCAGGCTTTGTGGCAGGCGCCTGTAATCCCAGCTACTTGGGAGGCTGAGGCAAGAGAAGTGCTTAAGCCCAAGAGTTTGAGGTTGCTGTGAGCTTGACACCACCTCACTCTACCGAGAGCAACAAAGTAAGACTGTCTCAAAAAATAATAATAATACTAGTTAATACAAATAAAAATAGTGTAGAATAATAACTATTTACATAACATTTATATTGCAGCAGGGATTATAAGTACCTTAGAGGTGTTTTTAAGTATATAGGAGGATATGTGTAGGTTATATATGAATACTACAACATTTTATATAAAGGACTTGAGTATCCATTACAACCTGGACATGTTCCCACTAACATCAGAGGCTTCAGGCCATGGGACCTAAAACCACAAAGAGATCATGAACTTTCTACCCTGGACATACATACCCATTTAGATCAGAGACCACACATTCTAGGGCATGGGCCTAGAAACAGATCAGAGAATTCACAACATCAGACACACCCCCACAAGTATATCAAGGAGTTCAGATCCTAGGCTATATACCAATAAAGAGATAACAGACTTCACAACCTGGATGTATAGCCACAAAGAGATCAGATACTTCATATGAAGTACTATCTGCCATGAAAAATTAAACAGATGAGGGAGCTGAAATCAGGGGGTATGTACCCACAAACATATTAGAGGCCTCACAACCTGCACATGAACACATAAAGACAACACAGACTTCAGACTCTGCAACACATATCCACAATCAGATCAGAAACCTCAAGCCCTGAGTTATACATAAGAAACTGATCAGAAAGTTCACATCCTGGGATATATTCCACAAACACTGCAGTGACCACAAATACCTGAGACATATCCCCCTAAACAGATCAAAGATCTCAAATCCCACAGTGTACAGCCACAGTCAAGTCAGAGACCTCACAGGCTAGGAAAACACCAGAAATAGATAAGAGACTTGACATACAAACACAGACACACAGAGCAGAGAGCTCATATAGTGGGACGTTTACCAGAAAACAGACCAGAGGCTTCAACCCTGAGAAAACCCTCCACAAACAGCTCAGAAACCTTACACCCTGGAGACACAAACTTAAATAGATCAGACACCTAACATCCTGGTACATTTATAACCAAACAAATCAGAAGCCTCATATCATAGGAAATAACCCGCAAACAGATGATAGACCTAACAATCTGGAACATATCTAGGAATATTTCAAAGAACTCACATACAGCTCAGCGCCTGTAGCTCAAGTGGCTTGGGCACTGGCCCCATACACCAGAGCTGGCAGGTTCAAATCCAGCCCGCGTCTGCCAAACAACAATAACAACTATAACCAAAATAAATAAATAAATAAATAACCAGGTGTTGTAGAGGGGACCTGTTGTCCCACCCACTTGGGAGGCTGAAGCAAGAGAATCACTTACGCCCAAGAGTTAGAGGTTGCTGTGAGCTGTGACACAATTGCACTTTACCCAGGGCCACAGCTTGAAACTCTGTCTCACAAAAAAAAAAAAAAGAAAGAAAGAAAAGAAAAGAAAAAAAAAGACCTTATATAATGGAATGTACTCCCCCAAGTCAACTCAGAGATGTCACATCCTAGGACATGCACACACAAACAGCTCAGGGACCACAGATTCTGGGACACACACCCTCAACCATTCAGTGACCTCTCAAAATGGTTCATGTACCTGCACACAGATAAGAGACTTCCACCACTGGACGTACACTCACAGATATGGAGTCCACATCCTTGAATGTACACCAACAAACAAAGATTGCTGCTGTAACAAATCATAATCCTAGTGTCATAAGATAGCAGAAATGTAATAGCTTACCTCTCTTCAAGTCAGAGATTGGTTTTAAAAGGCTAAAAGACCAAAAATTGGTTTTAAAAGGCTAAAATCAAGATTAAAAGAAGTAAACTGCACCTATTCTTACCATTGCTGGCTTTACCTCTCCCAGGTCCTGGTGAAAAAATGTCAGATACAAATCATGGTAGCAGCCAAAGAATTTCTCTGAGGAGGAAGTAGATGATGAAGAAACTGTGATTTTGACCTTGGTTCCAATTAAAGATGATTCAAATAATGAACAAATGGAACCAACTGTTTCTTCAACTTCTGATGTCAAACTGAACAATCCCCAGAAACACAATGAAGATATGAGGACAGAGACTGCCTTAGTGAGCCAGGCCTATAACTCTGAGAAGTTCAGGAAAATTCATCTACCTCCAACAAATAAACAATGAAAAGCCATCCAAAAAGCTAGATGTAAAAAACTTAATCTTCCCTTGCCGACTGTTTTGCCTTCCATTAACGATGTGTGTTGAGACACTTTGAGGACCTGGTGCCAGCAACTCAAGTTGAGTACTGATGGCAAGAAAACAGAAGTTTTTTCTGAGGCTTCAGGAGCATGCCTTTCCTGAACAGAAATGTGAAATTTCCTGAAACAGCAAAGGAGGCCAAAGTACATTCATGTTCAAGGAAACTCAAGGCAGAGACCAAGAGAGCAAGATCTCAGGAAAGGTCCAAGAAGAGTGTGAAAACAGAAGAGCTCGATAGAGTAGAAGTGATAACATCAGCTCAGGAATCTGCATTGGCATCATGGGCAAGGATTGCTGCAAAAGCTGGTCAGCCTGACTGTGAATTCACGGTCCATTCCTGCTTCTGCTGAGGCTTTTTTGACAACAGCTTCTGGCCTTAGGTGGTGTGTGATCCATGGCAAGCCTCTCCCTGCAGACACAGAGGGTTGGGTCCGTCTACAGTTTCATGCAGGTCAGGCCTGGGTGCCTGCCATTCCCAGGAGGATGATTTCCCTCTTTCTGTTACCAGCCTGCATTTTCCCATCTCCAGGCCTGGAAGATAATATGTTATGTCCTGAGTGTGCTAAGAGAAATAAGAAGATAATGAAAAGATTAATGATAACAAAGAGGAAGAAGCGACCTACTTCAAACACAAAGTAGAAGACAAGAATATGCCACCTCAAAGTATTAGAGAGTGATGGATATACTTTCAGAATGTGTAAGCTGATTTGAGGAAATGGAAGAAGAGATCATTAGAAGGAACCTCTGTGATCTACAAAATAGAATCAAGTAATTATTAGGACTCTGCTGTGAAGATGGTTGACTGCCAGCCCTGTCTAAGGAGACCCTTTGGAGAGCTTGGAAAGTCACTAAAATAAAGTCATTGCAGTCGAAAAAAAAAAATTCAGCATTCTTTTCTAATCAGAACCCTTAAGAATATAGGCATAGGTGGCACATTTCTTAAACTGATCGAAGCCATCTATGATGAACCCACAGCTAATATTATATTGAATGGAGTAAAACTGAAAGCTTTTCCACTCAGAACTGGAACCAGACAAAGTTGTCCTCTACTGCCACTACTATTCAACATAGTGCTGGAAGTTCTAGCCAATACAATCAGGCAAGAGAAGGAAATAAAGGGTATCCAAATGGGGGTGGAGGAGTTCTAACTCTCCCTCTTTGCTGACAATATGATCTTATATTTAGAGAACCCCAAAGACTCATCCAAGACTCCTGGAAATGATCAGAAAATACAGTAATGTCTCAGGATATAAAAGCAATGTTCACAAATCAGTAGCCTTTGTATACACCAATAACAGTGAAGATGAGAAACTAATCAAGGACATAATTCCCTGCACAGTAGCTTCAAAAAAAGAAAAAGGAATATTTAGGAATATATCTGACAAAAGAGGTGAAGGACCTGCATAAAGAAAACCTAAGAAACATTTACAAAACCCTAAGAAAAGAAATAGCAGAAGATATCAACAAATGGAAGAACACAACATGCTCATGGCTAGGAAGAATCAACATTGTTTAAATTTCTATACTTCTCAAAGCAATATACAGATTCAATGCAATCCCCATTAAAATACCATCATCATACTTTTATGATTTGGAAAAAATAATTCTTCATTTTGTATGGATGCAAACCCTCCCCAAAACTATAGCCAAGATAATTCTTAGTAATAAAAGCAAAGCTGGGGGCATCGCTCTAGACTTTAGGCTATACTATAAGGCCATAGTGATTAAAACAGCATGGTATTGGCATAAAAATACAGACACAGACATTTGGAACCGCATAGAAAACCATGAGATAAAACTAATACCTTACAGCCACCTGATCTTTGATAAAGCAAACAAGAACATACACCAGGGAAAAGAATCCCTACTCAATAAATGGTGCTGGGAGAACTGGATGACCACATGTAAAAGACTGAAACTAGACTGGCACGTTTCTCCACTCACAAAAATTGATTCAAGAGGGATAAAATATCTAAATCTAAGTGATGAAACAATAAAAATCCTCAAAGAAAGTGTGGGGAAAACACTGGAAGATATTGGCCAGGGAGAAGACTTTATGAAGAAGAGTTCCATGGCAATTGCAACAACAAAAATAAACAAATGGGACTTAATTAAACTGAAAAGCTTCTGTATAGCTAAGGACACAACAACCAACGCAAATAGACAACCTACTCAATGGGAAAGGATGTTTGCATATTACAAATCAGACAAAAGCTTGATAACTAGGATCTACAGAGAATTCAAATTAATCAACAACAAAAAAGAGCCAACAATCCCATATATCACTGGCCAAGAGAGATGAATAGAACCTTAACAAACATATGAAAAATGTTCATTGTCCCTAATTCTCAGAGAAATGCAAATCAAAACCATCCTGAGATAGTCCCTAACCCCAGTAAGATTAGCCCATATCACAAAGTCTCAAAGCTGCAGATGGATATGGAGAGAAGGGAACACTTTTACACTGCTGGTGGGACTGCAAACTAATACAACCTTTTTGGAAGGAAGTATAGAGAATCCTCAAAAAACTCAAATCAGACCTCCCATTTGATCCTGCAATCCCAGTACTGGACATTTATCCAATAGAAAAAAATCCTTTTATCATAAGGACATTTTCACTAGACTGTTTATTGCGGCTCAATTTACAATTGCCAAAACGTGGAAACAACCTAAACGCCCACCAACCCAATGGATAAACTGGCTGTGGTCTATATATACCATGGAATACTTATTAAGTCATTAAAAGGGATGGAGACTTTACATCTTTTGTATTAAACTGGATTGAGGTGGATTGCATTCTCCTCAGTCAACCACCACAAGAATGGAGAAGAATCCAACGTACTCACGAATATAAAGAAAGCATATGACCTAATAAATTGTAAAGGATAAGGGATGAGGGAGAGGGGAGGATGAGGGATGAGGGTCATGGTGTATGGCACAACTCTTGGGGGCAGGACACAATTATAAGAGGGACTCTACCTAACAATCAGTGTTGCCTAATTCTTTGCACCTTCAATGAATCCCCAACAATAAAAAATTAATTTACCCTAAAATACATCTCTTTGACATACTTTGGGATGGCTTCCTCAAAAGTGGCATTGCAGAAGCTTGCTAGGAATACTTGTCCCAGTGTATAGAGTATATGCTGAAAGAGGTGTGACTGGAAATTTGTCTTTAAGTCTAAGACTGATCACACAAGAAAGGAAAAAAGCCCTTAGGGCTCAAAAAATATCACGCAACTCACTAATTCTGGTACTCCTTGACAATTAGGCCATGGTGGATTTCCTGTTGGCTAAATGATGAGTCTGTGAAGTACTAACTGCCATCTGTTGCATTTCAAAAGTTAAAACTCAAAGGGAAAAATTCTCAACAAGCTGTGTGCCTAGAATTGGGCCCTACCAGTGACCCCACACCCAACTGATTTTCAGGAATATTCACTTGATTGCCCAAAACTTTGGATTAGTTCTCTAGGGGCTCTTAAAGCTAGATATTATCTACCTTAAGTTCACTTAAGTACTATGCTAAGGCTGTAAATAAAGGCGCTAATGTTCCCTGACTAGACAATCAGGATCTGCTCATTGGCTGGTTTCAGGGCAGAACCATCAGCCCTTTGGAGTGGGTCACTATTTGGGTGGATCAGTTATTGGAAAGCAGGACATTGGGTGGACGGCCCAAGACTGGTATCCATGAAATATGCTAAGCAGGATGCATGTTGTTAACTTGAAGTATTACTGAAACAACATTAAACAAACATGCTGCTGTGGGAAAATATTTTCATATCACCAGATAGGCCTTATGGAAAAGATCAAATATTATATTGCTATAGAAATGTACTGAGTTCCTATTTTGTGTTAAGATCTATGCAAAGTACTGAAGGCACGGCAAGTAATATAAAGCCCTAGTGATAACCTGATAAAGACAAACACCAAAACCTGAAGGTTAAGACTAGAACAGAGTTACTATAAGACGCTTTGGGACCAGAAAGGCCAGAAGCAGGAGCATGTGCTCAAGTGAGCCTCAGGGTACAATGCGGTTTGCATGAAGGGTACACAGTGAAAGTGTCGTGGGTCAAGAGTGACCAGCCCTGAGGCAGGCAGCCTGTGGGTGTGCAAGGTGCCCTGACACAGACATGACCTGCTCTCTAGAGGTCTTGGGAAGATAACCAGCAACAGCTGGAAGACCGGGTTAGCTGGAGCAAAAAGAGCTTAGAGCAGAAACACTAGTCTGGGGCCCTTGGCAGTAACCCGGGGCTGAGGGGAAAGGTTGCAGTCCAGGCAGACAGAGGAGGGGCGAGTGTGAGGTCAGAAAAAAGGTCAGCGTGACCAATGGGGTGTGGATGATGAAGACAGGGAGGCAGCAAGGGTCCCTGTGAGCTAAACGCTGACACAGTCAAGCAAGAGAGGGCAGTCTGAAGAGGGACATGGCAGAAGCATGCCAGGCCTGGCAGGATAGGGAGGGAGAGGGAAGGAAAGAGAGAGGGAGAACAGAGTCAGCAAATTCTATCCAAGAAAACATGTCCATCCCCTAGGCTTCACATCAAATCTACAGCATTTAAAAACAAATGCAAACACTCTAGAAAAATAGCAGTTTAGATCTCTTCTTGAGGGGACACATGGAAACATTAACAGGTTGCATTTTAAAGAAATTTTACGCTGGGATTAGTTATGCATGGAACTCAGACCCCACAGGCCCTTACTGCCTGAGCACAGGAGATGCTGGCTGTTGGCTGTTTCCTCAGTATCTGCTGAATGAAAGTCCTATGACAGGGACTTGCTGCCCAAAAGGCTGCTGCATCTCTCAGGAGTGTGGATGTACAAGAAGGTGCATGCAAGGCACTAGGTCACAGGATGGCTGAAGGCTCCAGTACTCCAGCTCCTGAGTGGCACATGGGCTCCTGCACCACTTACAAGCAAAGCAGCACAGTCCACTGCTGAATGGGAGGCAAAGCCTCAGAAAGGTCAAAGTCTACAAGCTCTCATGGCTCTCAGAACTCACGCCTTGGCTCAGTGATGTGATTGGCCTTGGACACAGGGTTCTGTAAGCAGCAAAGCTGACTTCATGCTGGGAACCCTGGCACAGGGCACTCTGTGGGGCTCCAGGAGGGGCATATAGGCTTGGATTCCTCTGACTTAAGGAGCTGCAGGCGATGGCCAGGAGGGCAACAGAGCCTTTGTCTAGAAGCTTCACATCTAATTCCCCAGGAATCTTGTGAGGAGACTGATGCAGAGAGGTCCTGGAGGGGGCCGAGGGGGCCAAGGAGGCTGAGGGGGCCTCAGTCAGGGGAGAATGTGGCTGCACTTGAACTCCAAGCTGATGAGGCCAAAGCCCATTTTCTTTCTTTGACTGTAGACTAACCCTTGTTCATCCCCAGCTTCACGATGTTAATCTGTGGGCACCTCCTGTCCTATGATCTACATTACTGATCTGTGAATCAACTCATATTTATACTAAATTTATTTTAAAAGGTAGGTAGTGGACAGGGAAATGAAAAAAATGGCCAAGGTGTGCCAGGTGCAGTGGCTCACACCTGTAATGCCACACCCTGGGAGGCTGAGGTGGGTGCATTACTTGAGCTCAGGAGTTCGAGACCAGCCTGAGCAAGAGCAAGACTCCCATCTCTACTAAAAAATAGAAAAACTGAGGCAAGAAGATCATCTGAGCCTAGTAGTTTGAGGTTGCTGAGAGCTATAATGACACCATGGTACTCTACCCAGGGCGACAGAGTATGACAGAGAAAAGGGGAGGAGAGGGGAAGAGAGAGGAGGGGAGGGGAGGAGAGGAGACAGAGGGGAAGCTCCTGGCCTTGAAGGGGGTATGTGCTCTCAGAGTGAGAGATATGGAGGTGAGAGGCCTGGATTGTGGCCCATAAGGTGAAAACCAGCAAGTGGGAGGGTCTGGGGTGTTCCAAGGCCCAGGGTGCCTGGCGCCCTGTGGAATGACGTGCTCCAGCCATGGAGAAGCTGGCAGAGATGGGGTACAGAGAGGGACCAACGTGGGGCTCTGGGTAAGAAACCCACATACAAATGCTTACTAGGGCTTTGTTCATAACCGCCAAACTTGGAAGCAGCCAAGAAGGCCACAGGGGAATGGATAAATTACCATTCACAGATAAGAAGGGATGGGCTGTCGAGCCACAGAGAGACAGGGAAGAATTTAAATGCACACTGCTAAGTGAACATATGAAAAGGCAGCATGCTGTGTGACTCTAACCATAGGACAGTTTGGAAATGGGAGTCTGTGGTGTATGAGTCTGCCATAACAAAGCGCCACCAACTGAGTGGCTTAAACAACAGAAATTCATTTTCTCACAATTTTCTAAGTTAGAAGTTCAAGACCAAGGTGTTGGCAAGGGTCTGTCTCTCCTAAGTCCTGTCTTCTTGGCTTGTAAGCGCTGTCTTCTCCCTACGTCTTCACTGGTCAGTCCATGTCCTAATCTCCTCTTCTTATCAGGATCCCAGTCACAGTGGATTAGGGCCACCCTAATCTCATTTTACCTTAATTACCCTTTAATACCCCAGTCTCCAAATAGTCATATTCTGAGGTACTGGGGTTAAAAACTTCATATGTGACGTTTGGAAGGAAACAACTCTGGTCATAAAACTTGAGAGTGTTGCTCTGGCCCATTTGTTGTGACCCAGATTGCTGCTAGTTTTGAGGCGGGGGCAGAGCAAGAGAAGGCTCTGGTACAGGTGCAGGCTGCTGTGCCACAGGCCACGTGAACCAGCAGATCCCACAGTGCTTAGGGTGTTCTCTGACAGACAAAGACATCCTCGGAGCCTCCTACAGCCCCTGTAGGTGGATCACTGCCACTCTCCATGTGATGGGCAGCTCTTAGCCTGGTGCTGGGTTCTAGTGGAAGCTGACTTCCGACTGTGGGCCACCAACTCCCTTCATGGCCTGAGCTGGGCTGTGTGCACTGTGGTGCTCCATTACCAAATGGAAGGGCACACATATCGCTGGGCCCAAGCAGGCCTTGCAGGCACAAGCCGGTCACATGAAGAAGCCCCCTAAACGCCCATGGCCCCACTCCTGCTATGCTACCTTCCCTTCCCAGCCTGCACCTGTGGCCTCATGGGGAGTCCCATGTGTCCTCATGGGGAGCTGACAGAGGAGAAATCTCAGCGTACAGATGGCTGTGCAGAAGTGCGGGCTCCCCCTGGAAGTGGACAGCTGCAGCAGTGCAGCCCCAGTCTGGGCCATCCCCAGTAACAGTGGCAAAGGGAGCCCTCCCAGCAGGCAGAACTACTTCTGCTGTATAAGCATGTAGTTGGCAGCACTTTGTTAAGGCTACCTAGGAAACAAGTACAGAATTTGCTAACATATGTCAAGAGAAGCCAATCTGAAAATGCTGCGGCTGCATGATTCTGTCTATATGACATTCCGGAAAAGGCAAAACTATGACGATGGTACAAACTTCAGTGGTTGCCAGGGGTCAGAGAAGAGAACAGAATAAACAGGAGGGGCACACGTCATCAACGTCTGCCCCACCACCGCGCGCACTGCAGCCGTGAGCCTGCAGTTGCTAATGTTTTCATTCACTCACCAGTTGTAATAAACGTGCCATACTAACTGACTCAGGGTGTTAATAGCAGATGCAATGAAATGTGGGACTCTATACTTTCCTTCAACCTTTCTTTCTTTTTTAATGCAGTTTGAACCCACCACGCTCGGTATATGGGGCCAGCGCCCTACTCGCTGAGCCACAGGTGCTGCCCTTTCAACCTTTCTATAAACCTAACACTGCCCTAAAAATAAAGTCTATTAGTTAAAACAACAACAACAACAAAAACAAAGAAAAAAAAGAAACAGGGCTGCTCACAGCCCAGAGCTCAGAGCCTATGCAGCTAGGAGCAGTGTCCAAAACAATGCAGTGTAACCCAGCCGCTACCACCTTTGGGTGCAGCCTAGAAAACTCATGCTCAGGACCTGCTGCCAGACTGCCACCACTGGTCTCTTTGGGCACTGCATGTGGCCAGCTGTGGCCTTCAAGTGCCTGCTTCTTGCTCTAGTTGCTGGGGCAGGGCAGAGGGTTGCCGGCAGGGTGGTCTGCTCCCAGCTGGGATGCAATTGCAAAGGAGACCAGGAAGCACCTGTTGTAACTCTTCAGCTTCCCAGCAAGACGAGGGCTCTGACTCAGAAGAGCTTAGGAAAGCAAGTATGCTGGGGACTTACCACATGCAGGGTGAAGGGCAGATGCAGGGTCCAAAACCCCCCCAAATGTGCAGCACACGCGTAATCCTATCAAAAGGCAGTAAGACCACTGCACACAGCAGCAGGCTTGATGCCACAGTGCACAGTACAAAGAGCCATCTGAAACAGGGTATAGGCATAGCCTGAGAACTTGTCAGAAATGCTAATTCTCGGCACTGCAGGCCTAGGAATCAAACACTGAGGCCATGCCCAGAAGTCTGAGCAAGACTTCCTGTGGTTCTCACATACAGTGAAGTTTGAGAAGCAGCACTGTAAAACTTTTCCTAACCATGACCTGAAATTACAAAAGAGAAACAAAAACAGACAGAAATGAAGAACAACAGCAAAAGAGATACTTTTTCACTTCTGTGGTGAGATGGCAGAAAATGTGATCAAACAGGATGAGACGCCCAGGCACAAGGTGGGTGTGGCCAGGTGTGCTGGGCCCCAGAAATGTCTACATCCACCTCCCTGGGCCTGGGACATGCTAGGCCCATGTCAAAGGCGAACTGTGGGTGCAGAAGGAACGAAGGCTGCAAATCAACCAACCGTAAGAAGCAGAGGTTATGCTGGATTGTTCAGGTGGGCCCGATATCATCACTGGCACCTTTGACAGTGGGAGAGGGACACAGAAGATGCAGAACCAGAGATGGCAGCACGAGGACTTCCCCAACTGAGCTGGCACTGAAGATACGGAAGGGACCACCAGCCAAAGCATGTGGGTTGTCTCTTGAAATGGGAGAAGGCAAGGATGGACTCCCTGCAGAGTCCAAAAGGAATAAGCCTTGCTGAGTCCTTGGTGTCGGCACAGTGGGACTCCTAACCCACAGAACGGAAGATGACATGCTCCCGCTGCTTCCAGCCACTGACCCGGTGTCATCAGCAGCAGGAGCAGCAGCAGGAAACCCACATGTCAGGTTTCCAGCTCTTCTCTACTCTCTCCAGTGTGTGACTCCCTTCCTAGGAGCAGCTCCTCTGCTTTAACCCAGGCCAAACCCACTTCTCAAGCCCTCAGAAGGGAATTCTTTTTGTGTACAAAATGGTATAAGCCAAGTTGGGGCAAGGACCCACTAGCGTACCAGGCCACAGACCAGGAGTGACCCCCCCCCCAGAGGCCCACACACAGAAGATGGGGTGCAGCCTCCAAGAACACTCATGCAGGCTGGAGGTTCTGGGCTTCCTGCAGATCCGAGTTTGGAAACACTGACGGGAAAGACTGCAGAAGTGTCAGACATCTGCATTAAACCACCTTGTGTGTGACAGGCCCACTGAGTCACTTCTCCACGCATTCAATATGTATGTACTATTATTGAATTCATGGTAATAAATGGAAATAGTTATTGCTCTTGATTAAAATGATCTTTTGGAATATGTATCAATATGTTTGAGATTATCTGTGGAGTCTAGACCAGATGTTAGCAAGCCTTGACCTGAAAGGTAAATGTGACCTGTTTTATATCAACTAAGAATAATTTTTACATTTTTAGATGGTTAAAAAAAACTAAAAAAAGAATATTTCATGACATGTGAAGTATTCAAATTTTGGTGCTTACAAAGTTGAATTGGAATACAGCTGCACTCATTCCTGTGTGTGTCGTCCCTGGATGCTTTCATGTTGTACATTTTAATTTTTATTACCAGTACATACACATTCTGTCAAAACAAAACACAAGTGGATTTGGAAGGTCACGTTTTTGTGGCACAGTTAAGTGTGCATTATTTGTTATCTAATTACATGACAAAGAATCCATTCAATGACATAGGCCTCTGCTAAAAGAATACAATAACTAGCAGCAAATCTAGCACATCACAAGATTCCCAAGTCACAGAAAAGCAATGATCAGAAAAATCAGAAAACTTTAAGTGGAATGTCTCATTGCAGAAAAATTTTCTTCACCAAAGTCAGCTTTTGAGTGGCTTGTTAGTTAGCCAAGTTAGAAAAACGATTTGCTGGTGGTAATTAGATCATGCTTGATTACAGCAGCTGAAGAAATGTATCCAGAGGAAACAAACTACAGTAGACCCTCTGTAAGTTGACCACCCAAAGGACTGAGGCAAAATGGTCAACATACTGAGGTGGTCAACATAAGGACTTAGGCCTATTTTACTGAGACGCACATGTGCTGCATGTCCAGTCTACGAAAATTAGGTCAACTTTGGGAGGTGGTTTGCTATGGAGGCTCTACTGTATTAGCCTTTTGGCAAAAAGAGTTGAGAACTTTGGGAACAATATAATATCGATTAGAAACCAAGGTGAACAATTTCAAGGGTTTTTTCTTTTGGCCTCTTGATGTAACAGTTGGCTCCTGCAAACCTCAGGGCCTTTGCAGGAAGGCCCATATCATAATATCAGTTGCTACTGTTCAGTCAACAAGTCAATAACAAGTTCAGAGTGGCTGTAAAATTAGCCTCTGTGGACAGTTGTTGTGGGGAGGATATTTTCAAAGACATTCAGAATACATTAATTCAGTAAAGCTGAAGTAGAATCCACTCAGATAAGTTACAACTAACAGTGGCAGAAATATATATGGAACAGCAAAAGGCTGAGTTGGACAAATTTACAAAGTTCATAAAAATGTAAGGCATTTGAATCCCATATTTATTAATTCGTCCCCAAGTACTCTGCAGAGAATACTGTATCTGAACTTGTCATGAACTGTTTTATTGAACCATCAGCATAAGCAATGAACTTTATTTACTTTTTTGGACACAGTCTCTTCAGTTCCATTAATGTAGAGGAAAAACAGAAGCTGAGTATTTGAATCACCCTACAGCAGTTCTGTGGCTTAGCAGTGGTAAAGTTTTATTGTGAGTTTTTGAGCTTAGGGCTGAGATGATAATTCTTTTAGAAGAACCTCTGGCAATCTCTATTATTGAACACTGAATTACTTTGGGAATTAGCTTTTGTTGAAGACTTGTTTCTTAAGTCATTCAACCAAAATTATAAGGGAAAACCACTTATATGCAAAACTTATATTGTGATAAAGTCATCTAGGTGACATTAATGTTGTTTGAATCAGAACAGAAGTATCAGAAGTAAAGTGGAACTGCTTCGTATACTTCCTGTGCTGTCAGTAAGTACAGTTTCTACTAGCACCCACGTTGGCAGTAGAAACAATTTCCAAACTCAAATGACAATTCCAGGAGAATTTTTCAGAACTTGACACAAATGCAAAGGAAATTTCCCAGTTCTGGAATCCATTTGACTGCAATCAAGGATCTTCCTCTTAACCTTCAATTGGGAGTGATTAGTTTGCAATGTAATGTAATGTTAAAAGGTGGATATCAAGAGAAGAATCAAATAGAATCTATAAATGCCTTCTAAGTGAACATGCTCAATTACAGTCATATGCTTGTGGATTGATATCCATTCTTGGAACTACCTGAGAGAAAGACATTTGCAAAGATAAGCTGCATAACATCTCATTACAAGTCAGCATTAGCAAATGGAGGAATTTGGAGATAGGAAACATTATTTTGATCCCCAATTAAGAGAAATGTTACCTCTTGTCCCCCCCAAACAGTATCATTATTCTCATTAGTAGACCTATCTTCCAAAAATTATACTCAATTATTTTTGTTACATTTATATTTTAAATTTCATTAATAAACATTTGGTGAAAATTTGTTTTCTCTCTCACTAGGTAAGTACCTACATAATATCCCTTAATTTACCTCGTGGCCCATAAACCTACTTCCCCCTCCAGAGACAGTTGCTAACTTCTGGTCTAGATGCCCTTTGCTACTCAGAGCACAGTCCCCAGTCCAACACAGTCAGTTCACATAGCACCTACAACAAAGAACGTGGAACTCTGGGCCCCCACCTCGACCCTCCTCAATCAGAATCTGCGTTTGTATTTTACCAGAGTCCCTGGGAACCCACATGCTCCACTCAGACTGCACACTATAACAAAGTCATGGAAGTGAGGCGGTAGAATGGCAGTTGGGGGGGCAGTAGCGGTCGGTTGTATTTGGTGGATATAAATTTACAGATATGCAAGGTGATTAAGGTCTAGAGATCCGCTATACAACACTGGGCCCATGGATAATAGCACTGCACGGTACACCTAAAAATTTGTTAGATCTCATGGTAAGTATTCTTGCTAAAATAATAAAACAAAACAAAAGAGTAAGTAAGAAGACACTTTTGGAGACACTTGTGGATATGTTTTACTGTTTACTGGAGTGACAGTTTCTCGGCTGTACACATATGTCAAAAGTAATCAAATGTATACTTCATGTGCAGTTTTTTATACATTTATCAATGATATCATGAAAAAGCTGGCAGAATTTAAAAAAATTTTTGGTAATGGACTTCACCTTCACCCTCTTCAGTAACTTTATAGGAAAGAGTAAAATGCTCCATGTAAGAGCAAGCTTTGATGAGAAATGAAGAGAAAATAATGACATTAAGGAGGAGAAGAGAAAAAAATGCAGGAGTTACAGTCAAATGCCCCACAGCAGGCCATGTGGCTGCGGCTAGGACCTAGGAAGCAGCTCAAGTGGCCAACTGCTCCCCCTGCTCCTGTGGGCTGGCAGGAGGCAGGGCGTATATCATTACTGCTCCCTGATTGTCCCCAGTCCCATGCCTCACTGTCCCCACCCTCTGCCTTAAGAACCTGGGCCATAAGCAGTGCCTTGGACCTCTCTGAGCCCCAGGACTTAGTGACGCCACAGCAAAGCTTGCTCTGGAGGGCAGGATTACATCATGAGAGGGAGAGGAACCCTTACTGGCATTTCCAGGAGCTCCAAAGACAGTGTGTGAGCCAGGCCATGACCTGTGTGTCACCAGGGATAACAGGGCATGTCTCACATGTGTGATCAGAGGTGATACACGGCATGTCCCAAGGCATGACCCTGCCTGGCCCTCACGTTGGGACCTGAAGTGCTCAGGCTCCACTGACACTGCCTCTTTTGTAGTGTGGGAAGAATGACCAGATTTGGAGATTACTCTAGAAACCCATCCTGTATTTTCCTAAATGAACATGGGTATAATTGGTTAAAGTCAGGTCACTCACTGGGATTTAGGTGAGGGGAGAGGCTGAGCAGGACACCGCTGACAGCATCATGATGTCAGGTGCAGGCAGCAGGCTGACAGCCCCGTGCTCTGCACCATGCAGAGACCACCACCCTGGCCCTCCCATGCTCTGAGCTCATTGCCACCCAAGCCCAAACTTGAGACCATTACTGCCGAGAAAATATCTTCAGACCAAAAGAGGGAAATAGCTCTGAACATGAAACAAGCACCGTCCATTAGGCAGAGTGTGATGGATCAACTGTCTCTGCATGCTTTTTAGTTCCATACAGCACTTATGAAATAGCTGGTATTCAGTGTGTTGTTACATTAAAAACTAATTCTAAGAAAAAGCACCAGTTAAAATAATTTCAGAAATAAAGAATTATGTAGCTGTCCCTTTCTGGCACAGGAAAGGAAGACAGATCGAATGGCTAGTTACCTTTTGGCACATTGAATTCTTAGTATAATGAAAATCTACAGGAACAAAAAAGTTTTCTATATATCCTAAACAAGAGGGACACGTCTGATATGTCACAGAAGTCAACTAGAGCATATCCAAACTAGACTCTGAACAAAACAGATGTAAAGGAGATGCAGAATCTCAGTACAACTATAGACATTGTGCCAAGTGCTCTGTCTTCATTCACTCCAGGTGAGACCTTACCATTCTTCTTCCCAATGAACAAATCCCTCAGAGATGGAGGGGTTCATCAAGTGTGTCAACTTTCAAAACAAACACATTCTATAAACATGTTCCTTCTTAGGGGAGGACTCTTGGAAGATACCAGCCAGCCCTTGCCCCAGGGGTCTGTGTTTCTGTCTCTGAGCTGCATGAGTGTGACTTGTGTCCTGCAGAGCCGTGGGCTTCTGACAACACCTGGGCAGCACCTGGTAGATGGCAGGTGCCCCACTACTGGATAAAGGAAAAGCCTGTGACACAGCACTGACACCCCTCTCAACATACACGCTGTTCTACAAGTAACATTTGCAGCTCGTGCTCACTCTGCAGGCATGTGTGGGCTTCGGCCCTATTCTCGGCTTCCCTAGGAGGAAGTGGACTTGTGGCTTATCTACACTGACTCTGGGGGTGATCAGCGGGAGGAGGCTGAGTGCTCTGGGAGTACCTGTCCATTCTGCCCTGATTCCCTCAGTCCAGCCATGCCTTCTGAGTCCTGCTCTGTGGATTGACTCACCCTGTCAGGGAGCTTTTGCTTACAGACATCTGTAGCTGGCCTAATTCCTGTGGACCTGTCTTTCCCAGAGGATGAAACACAGCATGGGTCTGCATCATGTGCGCTCCATGATTCTGATTCAGAACTGTGCCTCTCCTACCACTTCTGGCCAGGAAACACAAAAATCACACCTTACCAGGGGTGAGGTGCGGCCTACAGTCCAAGCTGACTTTGTGAGGTGTCTTGTTTATCTGCGCTAGAACAGAAAGGCTGACACCCTGCATGCTCCTGGCACCTGTGACACACCATTGCTTCTCTGCAGCTCCGTCCAAGGCTCCCCCGTGGCTCAGCCACTTACCCGCCTTCTGCACACATGGTGATTCCCTTCCAACCTTGGAAACGAGTGTTGATTGCTTTACTGTCAAAAAGAAGGTCCTGCAGTTGATCTTGTAGGGAAGAATATCTGATTCTGAATAAGTCATCCATCCACCAAATGTTTTAAAACACTTTAAGTGTAACTAAAAAAGAATCCACTTTAATCAAAACTTTAAAAAAAGTTTTGATGTTCTTATAACAGTAAACAGTGTGCATTGCTTTAATGTGGACAGTTTTTCTAGTCAAATAGGAGCTCCTGAATTTCACAATGAATAAATTTTTTTTTAAAGGATAAACTTTTGATATTTTTCTTCATGCTGATTTGCAGATAATCTCTCAATCTCCCATGCTGGTGCAATTCATAAAATGCAGCTTTCACACTGATGTGCAAAGCACTTTGATGGCTGGAGATAAAAGGCATAATCTCCTTCCCATTCGATACTACTCAACACTGTTGCTCAAACCTTCTTACCTTCCTGAGCCACCAGTTCCATTAGATAAATACACACAGGTACTTTTAGGTTCTTTCAGTGGCTCCTTGACAAATAGGGAACCAGCTGCCAGGCGCAAACTCAGGTCTCACAAGTGCTTCCACTAACTGTTTACATTCAGGATCAATCACAGCATCATACATTTATGTGCAAACATCAAAGCAGACAAGTCCTACCTCCCTGCACTTCCCACTAATAAACCCCTCCAGGAAGGGGTGCCTGTCATGCGTGCATCATTGGTAGGTGTAATGACATTATTGACCCTACTGCTGCCATTCATTTCAGAGCACACACTCAGATTGCCATTTTTCTTTTAGCTTCTTTCATTTCTCTTTAGCTACACTATGAATTTTTCCAGGGCTGAGAGTGTATGTGCCCTACCTTGTGGAATTTCCTATTACCTAGAGGAGTACCCAGCACATAATAGATCCTACAAGAAATGGAAAGGCTTGTGCTTTGTGAGTAATATAAGGGATACAATGAATAAACTTTTCCTTGTAACTCAAGGTACATGGATGGCCACTCCTTATTTTCCTGTTATACTAAAATATCCTCTTCTTAAGTTTTTCCTGGGGGAAATTTACTTTCTCTGAATGAAAACTCACTTTTCAACTAAAGAAAAACTAACCAAGTGAAGGTTGATACAAGGTACAGTGATGTAATCCTGTGTCTTCTGTGAGGCTCTTCTGCAGGGTTAGAGAAAAGCAGAGCTAGCTTGTCTGTACTCTTCTCCCATCCTCTGTGTGTCAGCAGCTTCCCCTGGAGCTCACATGTACTAAACCCTCCCCAGAGCAGCAGGTGAACCTGCAGCAGGTGGGGCTGCAGAGGGCTCCCAGGCTCTAGAGTGTTGTGACGGGAAGCTTCCCTCACCCTGGCTCCAGAGGCCCTGGGCAGAAACCCTGCTAACAACAGCAGGGCAGTCATCCCCACATGGCTGGGGGAGGGGGGATGGTGTGCTGCTCCCCACCTCCAGGGAGGTACTGACATGTGGATAATGCATATCTAGAGGCCTTCTTTGTTTAGAATAATTTAGCTCTCCAGAACTGCAATTGGAAAGGTCTTTGAATGATATTTTTGTATTTACCAACCACAGCTTTTGATAATGGGTACTATGTTTCCTGCTGTTGTTAGCTTACCTGGGCTTTTTAAGAGTAGGAGCTGATGCCTGTGGGCCTGAGATGGGCTCATTGCAATAACTCTACACCATTCTGCCCCAGCCCCGGTGTCTTCTCCTTCCCCACCAGCTCCTCCGCTCAGGATCCTAAATCAAGGACATCTTTCACCCACTTCTCTTCCTAATAAGAGATTTTTTTTAAGACTATTTTTTAGAGTGGTTTTAGGCTCACAGCAAAATGGAGAGGAAGGTCCAGAGTTTCCATACATGCCCTGCCCACACGAGAGGCCACTCCCATCATCAGCCACTCCCACACAGACAGGTGCACCTGGGGCAGTCGATGAACCTGCACCGACCCGCATTATCACCACAGCCCACAGGACATCAAGGCTCACTCCTGGTGTGGGACAGGCTCTGGCTTTGAACAAATGTACAGTGGCATGTACCCACTACCACAGTGTCACACAGAGGGAGTTCACAGCTCTCAAAATCCTCTGCACTGCACCTGTCTGGCCTCAGCAAGGGAACTTTAAAACAATAGTGGACAGTTTTCACTTGACGCCCAAATACAAATAAGGGCATTGCTTCCACTGACAGGATCTAATTTTCCTGTGTTTCAGTAAAAGAGTTGGTACACCATCTAAAAAAAAAATAGACATTAAGTGTTAAAAAATTTGGACACCAAGTAAATTACTCTGGGTGCTGCAAAGTATGGAATAACTGTTTAGAGTTCTTTGCTTATCCTTACATATTTTATAGAGTAGGTTTTTGGAAATCTCATAATTATCACTTTCAAGGTCATGAGCTGGTTTTAGCCCCCAGGAGTTAGGTTTTATCTTTGAAATTGCTTATGTCTGGAAACTTTTCACATGCTGAATTAGCTAGAGACGTTACTAGATCTCTTTCTCTTAATTCAACTGAAAAATCTGCTTTCCACTAGGAGTTTCTCTCAAAATCACACGAACCTGGCAGTGCCTACAGGGAAGCTGCCTGTGGGAGAGGACAGAGGTTGGGCCACATGCATGGATGTCACACAAAGGACCCACACAAGCACAAATACCAGACAACTCCTTGCCCTTCTCCTCCTCCTCATGCCCTGGAGTCATCACACTGCCAGTCTCCACAGCCTCCTAAGCTGTCTCCTGGATGGAGCAGGTTGATGGGTGTAGCCCAGCTGTCCTGTCCGGGGCAGAACAGGTGCCTTCACCACTTCAGTGTCTTCCCATGCTTTCTGATCTCCCATCTCCTGTGCTCATTTGTCCATGAACCTGGTCTCACTGTCCTCCAGCTCCTGCTAGGGGCTAACTTCTCCCGGAAACCCTGCTTGCAGGGTCCTTCTTTACATGCTCTTCCTCATCCTCCTGGGAGATTGGTGTTACTTCTTCCGTCCTAGGCATCTTCTGTTCTCTTCTCATGCTGCATACTCTCCCTGGGTGGGGGGGGGGGTCCCCTCTGGCCAACTGGCTGATGCTGCTGGATAACATGTCTGTGTCCACCTGGCCTTCTCCTTACCCCATAGAACATCAGCACCACTGCATGAGAGGGTGTCGAGACCTCAACCCCACACATCTTCCTTCTTCCACTCAATCAGTCACCAGACTGTGGAAGTTGTACCCCATCCACCCACAGCCACACCTGCTCTTCCCCTTAGCCTTCCCTTCCCACATCTATGAGTGGCCACCTCAGCTGTCTCCAGCTGGCCATATGGCTGTTTGCCAGTGCCGTGTGGTGAGGCCCCTCTGCCAGGGCTTGAACACTGGCCCCATCCCAGAGGCTGGGTGCACATGCAGCTGGGTGAGCTCCATGCAGCTGTGTGATACGTGATCTTCTTGGGTAAATTTATAAAAGCCACTTCAGTGGATTTCACTTAATCTTTGCAGTGAGCCTATGGCATTACAGTTATTACTGTAGGGACACTGAAGCTCTGGGAGTTTCCTTACATCCATGCAGCTGGAGAGTGGGGGTGCTGACACCTCAGACAGGCTCTGCCTGACCCCAGTGCTATGTTCTCGGCTGTCAGGCACCTTCTGCAGCTGGTAGTGGGTCGCAGGGTAGCCTCAAAGTTTGAGAGATGTATTCATAAACTGCTCACATACTCCAGTGACATGCCCACCCAGCAGCAACTGATATCCCACTGGTGTCTCCAGGGCCAGTGCAACTAGGCAATCATCCTTACAAACCCCAGAGGGTGCATAAGTCAGAGGGCATTTCTGACAGAGTGCTCTGAACTTGCCGTGTTTTGACAGGTCAAAGAACAAGATGAATTCCTGGGATGAAACCAGGCTTCATGTAAGCAATGACAGCTTCAGATCTACAAACGTTTAGTCAGTATGGTTTATACAATGGTTTATACTATATAAAAGTTTTGACTAAAATGCAACTTCTTTTCCAAGGCTATCAGGATGTGTTATGCTTTTGTGAGTTTATAAAAGTTAAGGAATAACGAGAGTACTTAGGGCTTCTACTGACTTTAAAACCTGTGGTGCCAAAGGAGGCTGTGAAGAAATGAGACAGCAAGTTGACGTGGATACACTCAAATTTACTGCCCAACTCAGAAAGTGCTGTCTTTTCTTGGTCACTGTGTACATTACCATTAAAAAAAAGACACTTATTTAAAAAAAAGTGATCCAAACCTTAGAGTGGAGAATATTTCCTGTTTTTATTTATTTATTTTTATGGTGACTACACAACATACTTCCTCTTGGAGCAATTAAAGGCAGAGATTAAGTTCAGCCACCATCCTGGTACAAAAGAAAACCAGCAAATGCCCTAAAGATACCACTTCTTTCTTGAAAGATATATTCCTGACAGAGAAATACCAAAGACACAAAATGTAACAGGAAATGACTGAATAAAGGGAAAACACACAAATTCTACCTACAGGTGACCATCTGGGATGCAAATAACAATCTGGAAAAAGGATATTATGAAAGGAACAGTTAAGTGGAACATGCTGGCCCTTCTCTAACACGAATGTGGTGAACAGAGAATTTCCATCAAAGTCGATGAAAGATAGGAAGGAAAACTAGTGGCTTCTACTCCACGACAGCTCTGTAAACTCAGTGCAGA
Organism: Arctocebus calabarensis; assembly: GCA_963573935.1. NCBI lineage: Eukaryota > Metazoa > Chordata > Mammalia > Primates > Lorisidae > Arctocebus > Arctocebus calabarensis. Next base: position 6,898 of record CAUYON010065945.1, on the reverse strand, counting down.
AAGGTCTGATTGAAGAATGGTGAATATCGTTTTGCCTGCAGCATGCGTTCAGACAGACAGAACAATTTGATAACACAGTCAGTCAACTATGCTTTTAATTGAAGCAGACTCAGGGCTGCCAACAATGGGAACCAGTGCACAGCCTACGGAAATGTCTGTGTGGCCCATGGACTATATCAGTCATGTACAGTGTGTTTTATTAATTTCAGCTAATGCTTAAAAATAACTAGGTTTCAGATGAAAATTTCCATTTCCACCTCATTCTAGAATTCAAAAGCTATTGGGCCTGTGTTCTCACAATGCAACAGTGGGATGAGGCTAGGCTACGGCGTTTACCCTCTGCCTTACCCCATGTTATAGATTGAATTGTGCCCACCCCCCATTCTTACATTGAAGCCCTAATTCCCCAATATAACTGTGTTCTGACATAGTGCCTTTAAGAAGATAATTAAGGTAAATGAGGTCAGAACAGTGTGTTCTAATCCAGTGGGTATGGTGTCCTCGTAAGAGGAGGAAGTAACACCAGAGATCTCTCTCCTGTGTATACCCAGAGGAAAGGCCATGTGAGGACCCTTCGAGAAGGTGGCCACCTGCATGCCAGAAGAAGAACCCACCCCAGAAGCCAGCCTTGCTGCACCTTTATCCCGTATTGCTAGTCTCCAGAATTGCGAGAAAGTCAATGTCTGTTTTTTGAGCCATCAAGCCTGCGGCATTTTGGTATGGGAGCAAGCCGACTAACACTTAACTCAGGCTTGAGACATCAGAGTCACTAAGAATTCCTCTCACTGCCTTCCCTCCACTTTCGGTCTTCTGACCTCTTCCTGAGCCCATGCCCTCTCCCTGCACTCGTTATTGTGGGTCCCTTGATTGCTGCCTGGACTGCTGCCTTCTCACTGGAACTGTTGTCTCATCTTTGTCTCCTGCCTGCATCTCCTTAAACCCAGCCAGGGTATCTGAATGATGCTCCATCTAAAAATTAAAATGGGACAATATCACTCTCACCTTTAAATTCTTATTGCGACAGTAGCTCCCAGATTTTTGTGCTGTTGATCTAGAAAAGTATAGGGTGCTACATCCTGTGCAGGAAAGCAAAGCAAGCTCTGTCATCAAGAATGACCCAATGGGGGAGTAAGAGCACATCAGGCACACAGAGTAATCCAGACTGCAAAGCAGTGCTATTTAAGAGGCACAGGAAGAATAACAGGAACACAAGGCAGTTAAACATCCATTCCCACCGAAGGACTCCGGCAAAGTCTCCTAGGGGACTAGCCTTGAACTAGCATGCATGGAGTAAGGAAGGGCACTGGAAGGAATGCGCCTGCACTGAGTATGAGTCCTCTGTCTCCAATGCTAGACTTTCAATGCACATTTCCAGAATAAATAAACCAATGGAGTCAGTGAGCAAAAATAAATGGTTATTAAACATAATAGACACAAGATTCTGAGGATATTAATGGTCCATAAGTCATGCTTGTGATTCAAACACTTTTCAGCTAAATCCATTCTAAATCCTAACATAACCAAGAAGCTTTCTATGCATAACTCATATCTACACAAAACTTGATGAATAATGCCAGCTCAGTCCAACAGTACATATTTCAGTGTTGACATTGTTGGGTGAAAGATACAACACACTCTCCACAAAATGTGTGTCATTTGATTCAGCATCATTTCAGATATGATACTGATATACAAGCTCTGTGAGGCTATGAGAAACTCATTCAAAATGATACAAGAAGTAGACTCTTTAGAGCTTACTGCTCCTTTTTTAAAACTTATGTCCAGTTGTCTTTTACAGATTCATAGTTCATTAACTTTTTTATTATATATCAAAGAGTATCTGCTGCATATACCCTTTTATTGTTTTGAAGTTATGTTCAACTATACAATCACATTAAAACATTATTTTGTTACAATTCTAGACCTTATTTGTCTTATTCTTGTTGTTTTTTGAGATGACAATTCTCTTTTTGAGTTACTTTAACGTGGTGCATGTTTAAAAGTTTGGCTAGAGTAATTTCTAATTAATTGCCAGAAAAATATGTGAGTCGAGGCATATTTTAAGCACATACATATCTAAAGATTTATTTTATCCTCACATACCAACAACGGTTTAACTACAAGTGAAGTTCTAAAAGTAAAATTTTGTATCCTCAGGTCTTGGGAAATGTCTGCTCTACCACATTCCAGAAGTTATCACTGTAGAGAACTGCATTGCTGATCAGTCCTCTTCCCTTTGGAGGTGACCTGCATATTTATTTATTTTTGCTCTTTGTTTTTCCTGGTGAAATTCGGCATTTCACCAGGATACAGCAGCTAGTTATATGTTGTTTTAACTATTCATTCTAGTAGTAGGTGAGTCTTGTCAAACCTAATGTTGTTCTCTAGATCTTAAGTAAGTGGCGGAGTCATTTACAAACAGGCCTCTTTCTGAACTCATGGAATATCCCCTTTCCCTGAACACAGCAGAGCAGAGACATGAACAATTAATCTTCCTTTCATCTCACAGAACTGGAATCAGAAGCCCACACTATCGTTTTATTTTTTTGCCTTAAAATTTAAAAAGCAACAAGTAGCATCAAGAATATGATTATTTTTTTCTTTCCTTTCACAGCAGAGTGCATAGAAAAAGTGTTTTCTGGTTAACTTGTAGAGGCACACTTAAACTTGCTAAAGCTTAGCTCTGAGAAAATATCATACTACTAGTAAGATACGTAGTTGATTCTTTAAAATGCTGGTGATTCTCGGCCCACTCTTACACAGGTTCTGCTGCCTGCTGTGACGAGCAGCAGACATCCTGACTACTAGTACTAGGATTTTGAACGTCTACAAATAGAATTAAGCGCCATGTCCTCGGCGGCTGTGTGATTTCTCAAAAGGCAACAAACCCCACCCACATAAAACTCAGCCGTTGTACTGGGATTGGAATAAAAGCTTTGTGCTCAAGCTGAATGGCCACATAAATCTCCTTTCATTTGCGTTCATAAAACAAACTGCAGCGTGACTACTACGGTGGCAGGAAATGAGGCAGACGTCCCTGTGGATTACACACTGTGTGGAAACCAATTAATTGACGAGGGAAATTTCCCAGAGTCTCATTAATTAGTAAGTGAATCACAGGTGTGGGAAAGAGCAAAATCACCTACATGTGCGGACTTAGCCACGTCCCTGAAGTCAGCATTGTCAGGATGAAAACCATTCTACCGAGTTTAACGACCCGACCCTTGGAGACTGCGAGTTTCCACCGCTCAACCCCAAGCCTGCGACAGTCCCTGCGCCCGCCGCGACCTACCGAGCAGCAGGAGCCGGTGCGTCCGCTGCAGGTCCCGCCTCTGCGCGCGCAGCACGCGGTCAATGCCGCGGCTGACCTTCCTCGCCTCCCGGGCGGCCTCGCGCTCCTCGGCGTGCAGCTGCTCCAGGCGCCGCCGCTTCTCCTTCGGCGTGTCCGTCGTGGGCCGCGCCGGGCTCCCGCCGCCGCTCCCAGTGAGCGGGATCCGGGCGGTGTCCGCTCCGGCCGCGCTGACCGGGGCCGCGTCCTCACCCCATGGCTCCGAGGCGGCGCAGGGGGCGTCTCCCGGGCTCCCAAAGAGCAGCGGACGCAGGCTGTAGCACAGCCCCATGTGGGCGCTCGGCCGGCCCGGTCCCCGCGCCGCGTTCAGGCCGGGACCCTCGCAGAAGGGCGTGGGGCTGCTGTGCGCCGGGCTGCTGCGGCGCTGCCAGCGGTCGGCCGCGGAACAGGGGCGTGGCGGGCCCGGGCCGAGGACCACCGCCCCTCACTGTCCCGCAGGGCCATTTTGCATCTTCAGCTGGTTGCAGGGGCGGCGGCAGCTGTAGATCACCTGATGACGCTGAGAACTGGCCGTGCCGACCGGCCTCTGCGAGCCCGGCCCAGGCTACGGTAAATGCAGCCGCCGGACCAGCCCTCGTTACCGTAAATACCGCCGCCCAGGCTGGCGTGCGTTACCGTAAATACCGCGGTCTTACCGGTCCCAATTACCGTAAATGCTGTCGCTTGTACTCTCGCTACCGTAAATATGTCGTCCGAGCCCAGTGGGCAGAAGTTGACAGTGCCACCGGGTGTGGCCTTGAAAATCAGTGGCCTCGGCTCGGCGCCTGTGGCTCAGCGGGCTAAGGCTCCAGCCACATACAACTAAGCTGGCGTGTTCGAATCCAGCCCGGGCCAGCCAAACAACAATGACGGCTGCAACCAAAAAAATGGCCAGGCGTTGTGGCGGGCGCCGCAGTCCCAGCTACTTGCCTTGAGTTTCAAGGCAAGAAACTCGCTTGAGCCCAGGAATTGGAGGTTGCTGTGAGCTGTGATGCCACAGCACTCTATCCAGGGTGACAGCTTGAGGCTCTGTCTCAAAAAAAAAAAAAAAAAGAAAATCAGTAGCCTCAGTTTCCCCATCTGTAAAATGTAGATATGACTACTGACCTACCTCGCAGGAGGCTGTGGGGAGGCATAAGCTGATGTTTGTAAAGCGCTTTGTAAGTAAACATGCTCTCTGAATGCCAAAAAAAAGGGGGGGAGGGGGAGAGTCATAGCTGGAAAGCTCAACACAACCTAAACTCATTATCTTAACAATTCTGGGGGCCAGAAGTGGAAGTCAAGATGTTGGCAAGACTGCACTCTCTCTGCAAGCTCCAGGGAAGAAAACTTTCTTGCCTCTTCTGGCTCCTGGTGGCTCCCAGCTCTCCGTGCCTGTGGCAGCATCTCGCCAGTCTCTTTTTGTCTTCACAGGGCCTCTTCCCTTTGTCTCCGTGTATCCCCTTCTGTCTCTTACAAGGTCATTCTCATTAGATTTAGAGCCTATCCCAATGTAATATGATCTCATTTTGATCCTTACTGCAATTACAATCTGCAAAGACAGTTTACAAATAAGATCACATTCTGAGATTCCAGGTGGATATGAATTTTGGGAGGACACAACTTAACCCCCGCACATGGAAACATTAATCACGAGAAGCGTGGAGTGTCTATATTCACATCAAGCAAAATAGCCTCTAAGATAAGGAGGTTTATGGGAAATAAAGAGGACTATTTCATCATGCTGAAAAGATAAGTACATTAGAAAGGCAGAATAAATATAAATGTATATACATGGTTTGAGAACATAATATCTGACAGAACATAAGGGAAAAGTAAACAAATCCACAATTTCAGTTGGAACACAAAATGATCCACGGAAAAAACAGTGAAAGTATACTTTGAGGCACCACTTTCAATAGGTACATCATACTTTCTTTATGCACAGAAATTCTTTTAACATAATTGTCTCATTAACAAAGAACCAGAAAATCTGAGCTATAGGTTACAAGTAACTACTTGATAGTTATAGAATCCTATACTTAACTAAAGCAAAATGCTCTTCCCAAGGTCATGTACAATGTTTACCAAGATAGGCCTGATCCAGAGGCAAAATAAATGTCTCAACAAATTATAAAATGTTGCAAGTCTCAAGGAGTAAGCTTTCTGGCCACAAAGGAATAAAATTAGAGTAACAGTAAAGTATGTAGAAAATCTCCAAATATTTGGAAATTAAACAATAAACTTATAAATAGCCCGTGGTTCTAGGAAGAAATAACAAGGAAATAAGAAGCATTCCAAATTGAACGATATTGAAAATAACTCAATATCACAATTTGGGAGATGTAGCTAATGTAGTTCTTAGGCGAATATTTACAGCTTTAATTGTTTACATTCAAAAAAACTAAAAGCTTAAAAATCTTTGATCTTAGTTTCCACCCTTCGAATCTAGAAAAAGATCAGAAATTAAACTCAAAATAGGTAGAAGGAAGGAAATAAATCAAATAATTATTTGATTATGAAGAGAAAAAAATCAAATAATTTAAAAACAAATTATGAGGAAAGCAAAATATTCTTTTTTAAAAAGCTTAATAAAGTTAATGAATCTCCAGCGGAAAACACAAACCACCAATATCAGATATAAAAGAAAGAATATTATTACAAAGTCTACATACATCAAATTCTATGTACATCAGAATATTACAAACAACTTTATGTCAACATATTTGACAACTTAGATTGGATGGCTAAATTCCTTGAAAAATGCAATGTATCAAAACTAACACTAGAAGAAACAAAAAAATCTGAATAGTAGTGTATCTAGCGAAGAAATTAGAATTGTTTAAAAAGTGCTCCTTCAAAAAATCCTCCAGTTATAGGTGATTTTACTGATGAATGCTATACAATATCTAAGGAAGAAATAATATCGACCTTATACAAACTCTTTCAGAATATAGAGCAGTGGTTTTCAACCTTCCTAATACCACAACCCTTTAATCCAGTTCCTCATGTTGTAGTGACCCCCAACCATAAAATTATTTTCATACATCTGTATTTGTAAAGGGTGTATGTGATGGTTTTAGGTGACCCCTGTTAAAGGGTTGTTCGACCCCCAAAGGGGACACAACCCATAGGTTGAGAACCACTGATGTGGAGGAAGAAATACTATGTTTTTATTTATTTATTTATTTATTTATTTTTAATTGAATCATAGCTGTGTACATTAGTTCAACCATGGGGTACAGTGTGGGGGCTTCACATGCAATCTGAGATATTTTATCAACCTGATTGACATACCGTTCATGATATTTTCTCATTTACTATATGAAAACATTTTTAATTTTTTTATTTTTTCCATAAACATGTATTTATTAGGTTTTCACTTTTTGCCTTCGCAAATTAAAAAGGTTTGAAATTTAATAACAATAATAATGTTTAAGATAAAGACTAGAAACAAAAACCTTATAAAGAATGAATGAAGATAAATACATTGGAAAGGAAGTTTTGAGACTAGAAATAATATATTAAAGGAATTTCTGTAGTAAGAAAATAGTATATAGAGAGAATTGATGATGATATTCTGGGACAAAT
>CAUYON010065943.1:0-64591 GCA_963573935.1 Arctocebus calabarensis | reverse complement strand
GCAGCTGCTCTGCCCAGGGGCTTGCCTCTGACCATGTCACCAGAGCACAGCCTGGCATATCAGTTTACTCAGGACTACTCCATGTCATCTCCGGCCTAATGCTCAGCACTTTAATTTAACCAGTCTTTTTTTTTTTTTTTTTGAGGCAGAGCCTCAAGCTGCCTGGATAGGGTGCAATGGCATCACAGCTCACAGCAACCTCCAATTCCTAGGCTCAAGCGAGTCTCTTTCCTCTGCTTCCCAAGTAGCTGGGACTACAGGTGCCTGCCACAACACGTGGCCATTTTCCAAGGGATGTTGGTTGCAGCTATCATTGTTTTTTGGCAGGCCCAGGCTGGATTCAAACCCGCCAGCTCAGGTGTACGTGGCTGGCACCTTAGCCCATTGAGCCACAGGTGCCGAGCCTAAAATTGGAAAATCTTAAGTGTGAATTTTGGAGAAGAGGAAAGTGTAGAATGCTATTGGAACATATAGTAGGTAGGGGTTTGGGGAGCAAGGACCGATATAGAGCCCCTGAAAGGAATCCCTGCTTTATATGCACCCTGAGAGAGTACAAAACCCTGTTGCAAAGCAAAGGGGAGATGCTTGTGCTTTCTAGGAGAAGCATGACCTTGAGGTTGCTTGAGTGGGTGGCTGTGAACAAATGAACTGGGTAGGCCTGACCCAGTTCTGTTTTTGTACTCGCTACAGCTGCACCTGTTTGGCATGTGTCTCTTTGCCTCATTGGCTAAAGCAGGGTCATGCATGGGTTTGCTCTATCAGTCATCTTCCCTTCTAGAACATGTTTTTTTCATGCCACTGTCTGTAATTGTCTCATTGGTGGACAGGGGAGAATTGGGTTAGATTGGCTTATATCCAGTCCATAAAATCCAGACTTTTCCTGCTTAGTTACAGGAGTCATCTTAGAGGACAAAAGGGAAGCTCTTTTTTATGTACTTGATTGTAAAGTTCCCGGGGTTTCTACTTTATCATGCTTATTCCATTCTCTATTTCTCAAGGACATGGACTGCAGTGCTTTTTAATTTTCTTCTCCTTGTGATCCTTTTCATTGCCTAATTCAGTAATAGAGGTGGCTTTTGGTAAGCATTGACAGGACATGATTAAATAAATAAGGTCAGAGCTAGGCCTCTTTATAGATGACTTTTTTTTTTTTTTTTTTACAAAAAGCAGAACTGGTTGTTCAGAGATAAAGGAAAGCAGAACTGCTTTGCACTGCTGCCGGATGTTGGAGGCAGCCGGGTGGATCCTCCTAGGCAGGAAGTAGACCTTCTTGCTAGTTTGTCCCTTGTAGCAGAGGAATCGCTGTGCATGTGTAGCCCCGCAAGAATTTTTCCTGCTTTCTTTAAAACAGCTTACGACACTGAAGATACCTTCTGTTGTGTTCAGCTGACCCATGGGCTCTATCAGTGAGGTCTTTGCATTTGATACTGAATTTTGATGAGACTTTCCAGATACTGAGGACTCTGGGATTTGACCATCATTCTAGACTCTAGTGCAGTGGTTCTCAACCTTCCTAATGCGGCGACCCTTTAATACAGTTCCTCATGTTGTGGAGACCACCAACCATAAAATTATTTTCGTTGCTACTATATGAAGGAGTAAAGGAAGCAGGTATTTCTTTTGTCCTTGTATTATCAGTTGCTATATGAAGTAGCAATGGAAATAATTTTATGGTTGGGGGTCATCACAACATGAGAACTGTAGTAAAGGGTTGCCGTGTTAGGAAGGCTGAGAACCACTGCTACAGTATTTTTAGTATCATTTTCTTTGTTTAATTTGAAATCTTGAGACTTAATGAAGGCTACTAACATTAAAATCCTGTTTCAGTGGTATAAGAGTGGGAACGAGGTCAGGTACCTTTCTTTGTCACCTTAGGCCTTATCTTTGGAAGCTGGACTGCTTTCTTTTTGTTTTGTTTTTTGGAGACAGAGTCTTCACTTTGCACCCTCAGTAGAGTGTTGTGCTATCGTAGCTCACAGCAACCTCCACCTCTTGAGCTCAAGTGATTCTCTTGACTTGGCCTCCTGAGTAGCTGGGACTACAGGCTCCTGCCACAATGCCTGGCTACTTTTTAGAGAGGAGATCTCCCTCTGGCTCAGGCTGGTCTTGAACCTGTGAGCTCAGGCAGTCCACCTGCCTCGGCCTCCCAGAGTGCTAGGATTGCAGGCGTGAGCCACCGTGCCCAGCCAGCTAGACTGCTTTGACACTGCTCTGTTGTCCCCAATGGCTTTTGACACCAGTTTGAGTGAAGTTGCTCTAAAAACTAGATGTGCCAGAGTGTGTCATCCTTAACAACCGAAAAGTCTGTTAAGGGGCTTAACACTCACCATATTGAATCATCGTGTAGCCTTATGATGCAGATTTTCCAACTCCATTAAACTACTCATTGTCTCCTATTAAGTGAGCAATAACAGCGTGCAATTGTGCCTTACTTTGCAAGTGGGATTGATAACTATTGTTTCTCTTGAGGTAAATATTGGTAACATAACCTGGGGAAACAATCATATGCATTCCAGAGTGAGATAGAGAACTACAGTGTTGGAGGCATGAAGTTTTACCTTTGTGAACTGATTGTGAAGTATTCTAAATGTTTGTGTGGCTTTGTCTTTATAGACTGAAATCGCCAAGAGATTGAATACGATTTGTGCACAAGTCATCCCATTTCTGTCTCAGGAAGTAAGTAAAACTGTTCAGCTGTTAAAGTGCAATTATGTTGCTTCTCTGTTTGCAAATTAGCCAGTTTTAAGATGTTAATTTTATCACAAGGAACAAGTGTGAAGAACATCTGTTACAACTGAAGTGTGTACACCCCCTGCTAGTCTCTTTAACACAGCAGTTGGTTCTCAACTTGTGGGTCATGACCCACAGGAACTGTATTGAAGGGCCCAAGGCATTAGGAACGTTGAGAACACTGCTCTAACACATCTGACGGTGAGAACACTGCTCTAACACATCTGAGGGCACACTGTAGAAGTGGTGACAATAGCTCAACTCTCAAATTAATTTTTTTCCTGTGGAAAATGGACTATTCTTTTCCCGTGCAAAATGACTATCAAACATAAGGTTTCACTTTCTTAAGTAGTATAAGGTTGACAGCTACTGATGATTAGATGTCCTTTATGTCTTTTAAGTAGAGAGCTATTCTTGTACTGATTTCTAAAAATGGCTCTGTCAGCGTTGACTTTACCATGGAAGCAGGTATTTCTTTTGTCCTTGTATATCAGTATGTTAGACTTAAGGCTATCCATGGAGGGGGGTAGATGATGATAGTCCAAAATAAGTCTTCATGTTATGTTAACTGAATCATGTGCATACACACACATACAGCCCATAAAGTTCGTGTATAACTTTAAACTGCACACGAACTTTATGTCCCGCCCTGTGTGTATGTATGTGTGTGTGTATATATATATACTATTTTATTTAGTTACAAAGTCATAGAGGTTTAACCTTAATATTTGTGAGGAAAAGCTCTCTATATGAGTAATCTACGAAATTGACTCAATACTATTACATTTTAGTTTTGCCTGGAAAGGTTTACATTCCTTTTGGATGCAAGCTAATAAATGCTATAACGTGTTTCGAGGCGGGGCAGAAAGCTTATTGAACAAAGAGTGAGAATGCTGGGTGTCTCACTAGTTGGCGTCATGCTGGTTAGTCGCCATCTCTACTATTGTTGGAGCAGCCTCTTCCAGTATGACAGGTGTCTGATGTTAACAGTATAGCTTTGTTGGCCTTTTGAATCTAGTCGTTTGTTAAACTTTAGTGATCCAGGTCTCTGCTCCATTCTTATGCTTCCAAAGTAAATTTGAGGCTTTGTTTTTATTTGTGGCTGGAGTTGGGAGGAGTACAGGGTGAGTTTCCACGTTTTGAACTGAGGCTGGGGTTCTTCCTTTTCCCTGTGGAGGGTTAAAAATCAAAAGGCTAAAAGAATGAGAGAAATTCTCAGTTTTAGGTAGTTCTCTGATCAAATTCGTTGATCAGAGAAGTGACTACAGGTTTACTGTCTAAATTGTATTGAATGTGGGTACTTTAAAATTGTCGTACATTGCTTCTGCCCAAACTTCCCATTGCAGAGGCTTTCTGTGAAGCAGAGTGATCTTCCAAGTCTCATCCTATATTTTTCCTAATGCCCCAAGTTATTTTTGATGTCCCTGTTGGCTTTCTGCTCTTCTGAGCCGTTACAGCCGTAAGTGGGGACTGCTGGTGTTTAGGAAGCACCACTCTTCTCCTGTGTTCTGTGAAAGAATGTGAGGTTGAGAAACTACGTATTCACACCCTTGTACTTCAACCTGCTTTGCATTTGTCTTACTGATGTTGTTAGAACGTAGGATGAAATTCTCAGCTGCTGCTAACACCTATTTTTCTCTTTATTTTCAAAGCATCAACAACAGGTGGCCCAGGCTGTCGAACGTGCCAAACAGGTGACCATGGCAGAGCTGAATGCCATCATCGGGGTACGTGGCCTACCAGGTCTACCTCCTACAGTGTGTATAACCAGCTTTCATTTCTTACTAATTTGATGGTTTAGCATATATATATATATATAAAAAATTTTGTGTAGCTTATTTGACCTATTGATAAGGGTGAAGGGTTTGGGATGTGCTGACATCTGTAGGGGAAGAGAAGAGAGATTAGCATAAGAAAATTGACAGAAGGAACATTTTAGGAGGGGAAGAAAAATAGATCTACTTTTAATTAGCGCATTAAATTTTTTTTAAAGAGATGTGGTCTCACCATCTTAGGCTGGCCTAAAACTCCTGGGGTCAAGTGATTCTCCTGCCTTCAGCCCTCCTGAGTAGCTAGGCTACAGGTACACACCATCGTGCCGTGTCCCAAATATGCTTGTAAATAGGGAAATAAATGTAGTTTGTCCTGTGAACCTAAAACCACCCTTACTCCATTAGTTGAGTAAAAGCTTTAGTCTAGAGTTTTAAATACTTTTCTTACCTCTGTCTTAAAGCAACATTCGATTACAGCGAGGTCAGGACAGGTCTCTGAGTTATCATTTCCTTTAGTTCTCTTTGCTTTTGCCTTTGGCTTTCCAGGGTATTCGAACCTATGTAACTGTTTGCTCTTCTTCTTGCTCCTCTTCCATGAATTTTTAAGTGGCACACTGATAAAAAGAGCGCTCTCTTGCTGAGGAAGAAGTGTTAATTGTCTGCCCTGGTGCTCTCTAGCCTTTCACCGGGGGCTGCGCTGTCCTCTGTGGAGTTCAGTTAGTGCTCCGTGCTGGCAACTGGTTGTCAATCACAAGTCATTTGCTCTGCATTAAGGGGCCCAGTGAACCGTGCCTTCCCACCCCCCGTGAGTTTGTCCTCCACCCCCACCACGGCAGGACGGGGATGGTTCTCACGTGTTCCGCCCCTTCCAGACCTAGTGAAAAAAGTAGCTGAAACAAGGGACCATCCTTTCTGATGATTTTATTCATATGTGAGTGCCTTGAGCGGATTCAAATCACTCATTTATCAATTTATGTTAATTGCTTGTGAGAAGATGCCCTGCTGGTCTTTATAGTTCCCTCAGACACTTTGTAATGATAATTAGACATGCTGCTGTATGGATTAAGAGTGCCATAGTCCAATGACGGCCACAGACAATGGAACCAGTTAATCCATCAGGGCTTAAAATTACATCCCAACTGGAGATGCAGAAAAAACATAAGAACCAAGGAGGATTAAAGAATGAGCCTCAGCTTGAAAACTCTCCTTTCATCAGTTTCTCAATTGCAGATCTGCAGTTGGGTTGTCTGTGGTAAGCTATTGGCAGTCAATTAGGTGAAATAAACTGGGAGGGTGACCTTCATTTCCTTTTAATAGCTTTTTCCTCCCTGAAATGGGGAGCTTCAGTGGATTTTCAGCTTAAATTTTATTCAAGCTGCTTTATTACACTTGACAGCTTAGCTCTGCATAAACAATTCTCCCTCCTCCTCCCCACCCCCCCCAACCAGGCATTGCCTTTCTCCCCCTTCAGTATCACATTTTTGACTGTTACTTAGTGAGCTCTCTAATCACATTCAACAAAAAACACAATTACATCTGCATTTGTCTGCTGCCTTCTGTACCTTTTTCTTATGTAATGAATTGCTTTATTTCAGAGATCAAATCAAATATTCACTGGTACTTTCACATGTACTGTGTTTGATTAGCAAAGACTAATAGTGAATTGTACTTGTAGCTCCAGCACAGAATTTTTTCACCCAAATGAATGAGGATGGAAAAGCCTGTTTTGATTAAAGGAAAACATATGCAAAGCAGTTCTCAAGTACCCAGTTAGACTTAGTGAACATGTTTGTTTTCTGATAGGCTGTAAATTTTTACATATAATTTTTTGATGGTAAAACTCTTCACGTTTAATTGTCTAAGGTACAGCCCAGCCTTGTGAATCTCCTCCTTTGGGTCCACACTTTGGAAAGGAGGAAATTGCATTAACCAGATGTTTATAGGTAAAAATCTGTTATGAACTAAATCAGAAAATAAAAATAGTGGCTGTTTTAGAAAGGCAGATGAATCTCTAATTGAATGAATAGCTTTAGTCCAGGAAAAATGTTGAGATTACAAAGGCAGATTAGTCTGGCAACAGTCACCCAAATCCGTGAATTGGGCTCAATGAGAGACTTACACCCATTGCGTGTATTCAGCATACTGGCATCTGTGGTTTTTATCACTGTAATTTTTGGATCAGTATATTAATTTATGTCAGAACGTTCTTTTCAAGTTTGTAGTGATCAATAATTATCCCGCACCATAAGTTACATGCTCTGGCATATGCTTGATTTTTGCTTGAAAGGGATTGTGGGCGTCCTGGAAAATCGAAGTAGCATAAAATTGGGTTGACAATTCAGTGGACCTTTGCACCCCTTCATTGAACATGCAGTGTGTCAACCTGTCTCCCCAGAGGAGAGGAGGGACTGTGGAGACTGTCTGTTCCTACAAGCAGCAGCTGCTTGCAGAGTAAATGCAGCCTGGTTTGATAGCAGCTGTCAGTATTGTTCAGGGACCGACTTAGGGTAGAGAACAATGGGAGAGGCCACGCTCTTAGTCTGCATCGACTTTCAGGCTAAGAAAAGAAATAGTAATTTAACGGTTTAGACATCTATTACAAGTGTGAAAGATCATCAAAGAGTACCCTTTAAAATGCAAATGAGCCGAAACATTCTTATTCCCTTTAAGGTACAATCTAGGAGCTTACTTGCTTCCTTGACAGGGCTAAAGATATTTCTCTTTAGTAAACCTGGCAAAAGTAAATCATCTCAAGGACATCAAGCTCAAGGTGTGTGTTCTGGGCCTGTGGGTGCCCATTGAGGAGGAGGAAAGAGGTTATATTTTTTTCATCCTTGTTGAGTGAAGTGGTATTGCCCACTTCTCACCAGCATAGAAATTACAGTTCTCGTATCTGACAGACAACACTGACTGCTTTCCTACCACAGCACCTGCCTTTCAATTTATACAGAGTACTAACATTTAAGAAAGTTTAGATATTTGAAGAAACTATTGAAATATTGTTTGACCATTTTTTAAAAACAATTGCTTTTTGGGCCAGGTGTGATCACACCTGTAATCCTAGCACTCTGGGAGGCCAAGGCAGGAGGATCCCTTGAGTTTAGGAGTTCAAGACCAGCCTGAACAAGAGTGAGAGTCTGTCTGTATTAAAAATAGAAAAATTTAGCTGGGGGTGGGTAGTCAGCTACTTGGGAGACTGAGGCAGGAGGATCTCTTCAACCTAGGAGTTTGAGGTTGCAGTGAGCTAGGCCAATGCCACTGCACTCAAGCCTAGGTGAGAGCTAGAATGAGACCATCTCAGAAAAAAAAAAAAAAGCTTTAGATTGATAGCATATTTGGTGACCGGATGAATACATAACTGCAACTCTGCTTTTTGATTTTTACTTCTTACCAGCTCTTTTGCTTTTAAACTTGGTGTGCCCTTGTAACAATTAAAAGGGTAATTAATAGTGCAGATATCTTTTTGTTTTGTTTTGTTTTGTTTTGTTTTTTTTGTGGAGACAGAATCTCACTCTGTCACCCTCTGTAGAGTGTGGAGTCACAGCTCACAGCAACCTCTAGCTCTTGGGCTTAAGCGATTCTCTTGCCTCAGCCTTCCAAGTACTGGGACTACAGGCGCCCGCTAGAGCGCCTGGCTAATTTTTGATGCAGTTCTGCTGGGGCCGGGTTTGAACCCGCGGGGTCGGCACCCTACTCGCTGAGCCACAGGCGCCGCCCTAGTGCAGATATCTTAATAGGGACTGTGTTTATTTGATTAGACACACAGCTTACTTAGGTGTTGGAAAACAAGTTGAAGTGTGGAAAGGGACCTTCATTCCAGACCTTGACTTTTTGGAACAGGATCTGTCTTTTATCCTTTAAGCAAGATTCCTTGAATGGTGTTATTTATTTATTTTTGGAAAGGTCATTTTTTTAATTTGAAATTCTTTTAAGAATAATCAAGTCTGCGTGTGGTGGCTCAAGCCTATAATCCTAGCACTCTGGGAGGCTGAGGCAGGCGGATTGCCTGAGCTCAGGAGTTTGAGACCAGCCTGGGCAAGAGTGAGACCCCCATCTCTAAAAATAGGGGGGCAGTGTAGTGGCTGCCTGTAGTCCCAGCTACTTGGGAGGCTGAGGCAAGAGAATCGCGTAAGCCCAAGAGTTGAGGTTGCTGTGAGCTGTGATGCTGGGCACTGTACCTAGGGTGACAAAGTGAGACTCTGTCTCAAAAAAAAAAAGGAAAAGGAATAATCAAAACTGGACATTAAATGTTCTAACATCTTATTTGTGGAGTGGCTAATGGCTACTTGAACACAGAGAGAATTGACTGAAAGACTCTTCAAGATGGCTACCTACTTTATTATTATTTGTTTTTGTTTTTGTTTCTTTCTTGAGACAGAGTCTCACTTTGTTGCCCTCAGTAGAGTGCCGTGGTGTCACAACATGCAGCAGCCTCAAACTCTTGGGCTTAAGCAATTCTCTTTCCTCAGCCTCTCAAGTAGCTAGGACTACAGGTGCCCGCCACAACACCCTTCTATTTTTAGAGATGGGGTCTCATTCAGGCTCAGGCTCGTCTTGAACCTGTAAGCTCAGGCAGTCCACCTGCCTTGGCCTCCCAGAGTGCTAGGATTACAGGCATGAGCCACCATGCTTTGCCCTTATTATTAATATTTGGGGAGGTTGGAGCTAAAGTTCATTTCTAAAAGATACTAAATAATTGATTTTAGTTGAGATTGGGATTCCAAAGGCTTGGTTTATCAGGTCGACATTACAAATAACATATATCTCATATCCATGTGTGTATTCCTGTGTAACTATAGATACCTATTTGTATACACACAGATTTGGTTTCGGTTTTTCAGTTGATATATGAAATTTATGTAGTGAAATGCACAGGTTTTCAATGTATAACTTGATTACTTTGGACATCTGGATATACCCAGTAACACACACTGTACATGACACAGGTTGATTTCCTACCCCTTTCAAGTTCCCTCACACTTCCTATCAGTTTTTCCCCACTCTGTGGGATAGGTGCTTTTTTTAGTAACTAGTTAAAGATTGAACGGACTTTGTAGAGTTTCTTTTTAGAGAAAATAGTTGCATGGTTGTATGTGTTATTTCTAAGCACCTGTTATCCAACTTCATGGTGTTTGGGGTAATCTGTACAAGAGCACTTGCTTTTTTCTTACCTTGGACAAAGCCTGGGCCTAGGACAGGATGGACTTAGGTGGGACATTTGGCTGCCATTAATTATCATCTTGGTGACCTCCTACAACCTTTACCAGTGTCCCTGTCTGTAGATGGTAATGCCATCTACCTTCATAGCTTTTGCTGGATAAGACCTTGGCTGACAGTCATTTTTTTTTTTTTTTTTTTGAGACAGAGTCTCAAGCTGTCACCGTGGGTAGAGTGCCGTGGTATCCCAACTCACAACAGCCTCTAATTCCTGGGCTCAAGCAAGTCTCTTGCCTCTGCCTCCCAAGTAGCTGGGACTACAGGCACCTGCCACAATGCCTGGCCATTTTTTGGTTGCAACCGTCATGTTATTTGGCGGGCCCTGGGCTGGATTCGAACCCACCAGCTCAGGTGTACATGGCTGGCGCCTTAGCCCATTGAGCCACAGGCGCCGAGCCTGACAGTCTTAATTGAGCATGTAATCCTAACTCCTTACTCTGTAGTTTTTTATTGTTGTTTGTTTTGTTTTTGTTTTTGTTTTTTTTTTTGAGACAGAGCCTCAAGCTATGGCCCTGGGTAGAGTGCTGTGGCGTGACAGCTCACAGCATCCTCAAACTCCTAGGCTTAAGGGATTCTCTTGCCTCAGCCTCCCAAGTAGCTGGGACTACAGGCGCCCACCACAACACATGGCTATTTTTTGGTTGTAGTTGTCATTGATTGGCAGGCCCAGACCAGATTTGAACACGCTAGCTCTGGTGTATGTGTCTGGTGCTTGGCTACAGGTGCCTTACTCTGTAGTTTTGTCTGCCTGGGATTTTTACAGGCCTGTAGCAGATACGTGAGTCTAGTTGGCCAAACCTTTATGGGGGTGGTTGCTCTAAGCAGCAGGTCACCCCTTCCTTATCTGTTCCAGTGGTTACATGGATGTGGATATTGAGATTGAACCCAGGTAGGTGCTGTGCTCCTGCCATTAAGTTGTTGTGCATGAATGATTTTTAATAAGGACACAGCAGTGGAAAAACACTGCCATTTAGCTTTTGATGTGCGAATTTAAACGTTCAAAACAGAAGGGAAAAAGTTAAGTTTTAGGAACAGATGGAGACAGAGTTCAGAGTGAAAATGAGAGGACAAAGATTATTATTGGTTTCCTTACTTAACTAGAAGAATGTGGAAACGGCCTTTGCTGGCACTGAGAGGTTACAGAGGTCCTTTGTAATAAAGGTGGAAGGCGAGAAAGTCAAAAGAGAAGGCCAGATGATCAGTGGGGATGGTCGTACCCGTCCATAAAATGCTAGATTTCTGATATGGCCTCAGTGCAGACTGTTGGGTGTAAGAACATTGGAGCAGTTTCCCAAAGCAGTGCCTATCAACTTCAGAAGCTCAGTACATTTGGGTTTAATCTGGGCAGGCTTGTTTTCTTCTCACTTATTTGAATGTAGTTTGAACCGTTTTTATGAATTTCTGTTAGGGTTCATGCAACTCCAGATTATTGGTCAAATTTGTATATTCCTTTTTCATAGACAGATTTACAATTCCCTGTACTTTAAAACAACTTCATATGAGCTAAAAGTCTAGGGTATTTAGTGATGCCTGACTATGTTTTTGTAGGAGATGGTTGTGAATACAAACTCCTCATATCTGTAGAAGGGGCCTTTCTGTCCCTAAGAGATTGAGTTGTAGACCTAAAGGACTCTCCACTATTGCATAAAATGATTGGTTTAAGGATTAGCAAAATGTTGGATTATTTTTGGCTATAGCTGTCAGCTATCTATGGGATTGTAGTGTGTGAAGTTTAAGAGGATGAGGTTAGCCTCTTATGAGTATGCATTTAATCCCTGGAAAGCCCATCAGTAACCCAGCTGTAAGTTTCTTTATAAAACAAATTCACCGGAGGAGAATAATGCATATCCTGCTACCAAGAGAGAGAAGACTAGCCGCAAAGAACTTGGATCTCCTGGCTCTGCAACTTAAATTTAGTGACTACCCTCCACTTAAATTCTAGTATAGTCTAGCCCTTTTATTAAATTTCTGAAGAGAAGGAGCAATATTGTAACGATTCTTTGGTGCATCCTTTTTCTCCCGTGGTTATGTATATTCTTTTGTTGTTGTTGTTGTTTGTCTTTTTTTTTTTTTTTTTTGAGGCAGAGCCTCAAGCTGTCACCCTGGATAGGGTGGTGTGGCATCACAGCTCACAGCAACCTCTAATTCCTGGGCTCAAGTGAGTCTCTTGCCTTCGCCTCCCACGTAGCTGGGACTACAGGCATCCGCCACAACGCCCAGCCATTTTTTTTTTTGGTTGCAGCTGTCATTGTTGTTTGGCGGCCCAGGCTGGATTCAAACCTGCCAGCTCAGGTGTACGTGGCTGGCGCCTTAGCCCGTTGAGCCACAGGTGCCGAGCCTGCTTGTCTTTTTTTAATTGAAAGTACAACTAGGCTTCTGACTGATGCAGAGCTTGACCTCAATGTCTAGGTTCTTCTGGAGAGTCAAGCTTTTTAGTTATTTGGTGAATTATGGAAGCTTTGTTTACTTTTTAGTTTTCCCACATTTTCTTAGGAGTTTTACTGGATTCTTTGGAACAAAGTCTTCCATATTCCCTTGTTTTTTTCCAGAGGGAGGAAAAAAACTCCAGAGTAGAGAGTAGATTACCCCATTTTAGGAGTTATACCTCTGTGTTTGTTTTCTAAAATTGAAATATCAAGTTGTACATATCAAATACACTCTTTTAAAGAATACAATTTGGTGCCTTTTAATATATTCACAAGGTTGTACAACTATCGTTGTTGTCTTAGTTCTAGAACATTCTTACCATCTCCATAAAGAAGATCCATCTTTATTACTGTTTGTTCTTCATGCCCCCTCTGACCTCTCCCAGTCCTGTCTCTGGATTTACCTACCCTGTATATATTTTTTGTAAATGGAATGATACATGTAGCTTTGTCTGACTGCTTTTGCTTAGTGTAATGCTTCTCTGTGTTGTGGCATGCCCCAGTACTTAGTTGGTTTTTTTGTTTGTTTTGAGACAAGAGTCTCAAGTTGTCACCCTGGATAGTGCTGTGTCATCACAGCCCACAGCAACCTCTAACTCTTGGGCTTAAGTGATTCTCTTGCCTCAGCCTCCCAAGTAGCTGGGACTACAGGCGCCCGCCACAACACCAGGCTATTTTTTTGGTTGCAGTTGTCATTGTTGTTTTTAGCTGGCCCGGGCCGGGTTTGAACCCACCAGACTTGGTGTATGTGCCTGGCGCCCTACCCACTGAGCTACCGGCATCGCTTACTTAGTAGTTTTTATTGACAAATAACATCCCACTCATAAGTATACCACATTTGTTTATCCATTTGTAAGTTGATGAGCATTTAGTACAGTGGTTCTCAACCTGTATGGTCGACATCTCCAGGAACTGTATTAAAGGGCCACGGCATTAGGAAGGTTGAGAACCACTGATTAGTAATTTCCACTTGTTGGCTATTATGAATAATGCTTCTGTGAACATTTGTGTACCAGTTTTCTCTTGGGTCTGTGCCTGAGAGTAGAATTGCTGGTCATATGGTAACGTTATTTGCAACTTTTTGAGCAACTGCTTAACTCTTTTCCCAAGTAGCTACCATTTTACATCCCTGCAGCCCATATATTCAGTTTCCTTACTTCATCTCTGCACTTACTAACCATTTTTTTTTCGAATCAGAGTCTTGCATTGTCGCCTCTGGTAGAGTGCTATGGTGTCACAGCTCATAGCAACCTCAAACTCTTGGGTTCAAGTGATTCTCTTGCCTCAGCCTCCCAGTAGCTGGGACTGCAGGTGCCCACCATAACGCCCAGCTATTTTTTGGTTGTAGTTGTCATTGTTTGGCAGGCCCAGGCTTGGTTTGAACCCACCAGCTCTGGTGTATGGGGCTGGTGCTCTAGCCGCTGAGCTACAGGCTTGGAGCCAGTTGTCCATCTTTCTGAATCAAGCCATCCTGGTGGGTATGAAGCACTGTCTTCCTCTCAGAGATGCTGGCTGTTAGGCCTGGTGCCTGCCTGCATACATGACATCAGTTTTATTTTCATGTGTCTTTTTCTCTTTCAGCTTTATTAGAGTATCATTGACAAATAGAAATTGTACTGTGCATTGGGAAATGGTCACCATGATCAAATTAGTTAATATAGTCATTGCTTCATAGTTACCTTTTGTGTGTGTGTGGTGGGAATGTGTTAGGATCTACCTTCTTAGCAAATTACAAGTATACAGTACAGTATTACTGTTTTTTTGAGAGACAGGGTCTTGCTCTGTGCAGCAGTACAGTCATAGATCTCTAGAACGTCACTGAAATTTTGCACCCTTTGACTAACATCTCACTGTGCCTTACCGCAACCACCATTCTTCTCTCTGCTTTTATGAGTTGTATTCTTTTAGATTCCACATCATGCAGGATTTGTCTTTCTGATTCTGGCTTATTTCTCTTTGCGTAACATCCTCCAGGTTCTGTAACAAATGGCAGAGTTTCCTTTTTTTTAAATGCTGAATATTAGTCTGCTGTGTGTACATTTACCATATTGTTTATGCATCCGTCCATCAACAGACGTTTAGGTTGTTTCTGTTTCTTGACTGTTGTGAATGATGTTGTGATGGACATGGGTATGTCTTTGACATACTGATAGCTCTTCAACATATTGATTTTACTTCTTTTGGATATATACCCATAAGTGATACTGCTGGATCATTTTCAAGTTGAGTGTCCCAAATCCGGAATGCTCCAAAAATCTGAGACTTTTTGAATGCCAACATGACTGTTTGACTAAGGATGCTAGTAAGTATAATGCCTCAGTCCCAAAATCTGAAAAAATTCGATAATTTGAAATGCTCCTGGTCCCAAACATTTCAGAAAAGTGATACTCAACCTATAGACCTATTTTTAATATTTTGAGGAACCTTCATATGATTTTCCATAATGGCTGTGTCAGTCCACATTCTTAACAACAGTGTTCCCTTTTTTCCATGTTCTTGCCAACACTTGTCTTTGTGACCCCTCCCCCCTTTTTTTTTTTATGTTTTTATTTATTTATTTATTTTTTGCAGGTGTGGGCTGGGGCCGGCTTTGAACCCGCCGCCTCCGGCATATGGGGCCGGCGCCCTACTCCTTGAACCACAGGCGCCACCCTTTGTGACCCATTTTAACAAGTGTAAGGTGAAACTTCATTGAAGTTTTGATTTTCATTTTTTTGATGATTTATGATATTGAAAATTTTTTCATATACCTGTTGACCATGTTTATGTCTTCTTTGGAGACATGTCTGTTTAGGTCCTTTGCCCATTCATTAGCTGGGCTATTTTTTGGCTCCTGAGTTCCTTACATATTTTGGGTATGAATCTCTTATTGGATGCCATTTGTAGATACTCTCCCGTTCCTTAAGTTGCCCATGGGCCGTTTTGTTTGCATTCCTATATTGAGATAGGATCATTTGGTGAATTGTCATTTTGCTTTATTTTTTTTATTGTCTTCAAGTAGCTGGAGAACTCTTGGCCCCTGTAAGCAGTTTCTACCTGTTTGTCACCCTTGACCCTCTTATGGGAGAACCCATTCACATAATGGGAGGTTTTGAGATAACTCTTCTGGTGGAGGTCTTGATGATTCTGCTGCCAGATGGCTCTTTCCCATGGTTTAAGGTTGCATACCAATTTTAGTTTTTCTGCAGCCTCCCAAGATAAGAATTGAGTGTTGTAAAGGACAAGAAAATAGAGATCAAGGAAGGTGATTTGGAGAGAACTATCAACAAATGCTACTTTACACATTTTTGTCCCCTTTCCAAAGGCTACTCACTGTCAACTCTTAGCAGTAGACATTCCACTTAGGGGCATGGTTTTAGTTCAGGTTGGGTTAAGTGTGTGATTTTTGTGACATAGTTTTTTTGGCATAGTTTCTCTTGTGATTATAAAATGGGCTAAATTTCAGAAATTAAAGTTGATTAGTGGTTGTAGTCGGGAGCTTAGCATCCAGGGGGGAAAAGGTGGGAATTGGGCACCTTGATGGCGATGTCAGGTACTACACCTGTGTTTTAGAAACAGAAATGTAGAAACTGCAAACTACACAGTTATCTAAATGTAAATGGCACAGTTTCTTTACAGTAACATAATTGACCTAAGCTATACTAAGTTAAATGTAAATTATAATTCTAAATGTGTAGCTGCTGTTCCACATAGTTGAGGTTCCTTTATTCCTTGTGGATGTTCTGTATCGTTAACTCAGGGTTGTTTTTTTTTTTCTTTTTTCCCCTCAGTCTCACCCTATTTAGATTTTAGATTATTTTGGTTAGAGCAAGTGCATTTATTACTTTATTCCTAAATCCAAACTTTTCCATAATTCCCTTTGGGGGACCAGAACTCCAATATGTGAATGTTCTCAGTGTAGCTCTTTCCTAAGTTGTTTTATAAAATATGAGGTGTTCTTTGTTTGTTTTAAGTTCGAAATTGTTAATGGAATCGGCTTTGGGAGACAGATGTTCAGTTTTTTGAGTTGTGACAGTCTGTTTGGATGGTGATGAAGGGACGGTGAATGCTTGAATGTTGAAAAGCATATATATATATATTTTTTTAATTTGCCCCACATCACACAGCCAGCAAGTGAAGCTAGCTTTTTTTTTTTTTTAATTGTTGGGGATTCATTGAGGACAAGAAACCATGTTACACTGGTTGCATTTGTTGGGTAAAGTCCCTCTTACAATCGTGTTTTGCCCCCAGAAGGTGTGGCACACACCCAGACCCCACCCCCCTCACTCCTTCCCTCTCTGCTCTTCCTTTCCCCACCCCACCCACATTCGTTCTCTCTCTGCTCTCCCCTTCCCTCACCCCCACTGTGTCAATAATTGTCATTAATTGTCCTCATATCAAACTTGAGGACATGGGATTCATGCTTTGAAAAGCATTTTTTTAAGCAACAATTTGGCAAGTCGCTTTGCATGTAAGGATAGGAATTCTAATGCAGGGTGGGCAGAATTCAGCTTAGGTTTAGACAAGAGTCTGTTGACCTCAGCATTGCTGACATCTTGTGCTCAGTGATTCCTTGGTGGTGGGGCTCTCCTGGGCATCGTAGGGTGTTTAACAGCATCCTTGGCCTCTAGCAGACTAGATGCCAGTAGCCCCATTTGTCCCTTCCCCCATGTGCCAATCATAAATATCACTAGATAGTGACAAATATCTTGGGGGCCAGGGGTAGGATATCAGTTGTCTCTGCTTGAGAAACATGGGGCTACATTGACTCCCTGAGAAAATAGCTAGATTACTAAACATCATCATTGCTCATCAAAAATACCTTTTCTAACAGCTTTATCAACTGTTTTGCTTGTATTCTGTGCTATATAATTCTGTAAACATTAACTTTAAAAAAGTTTCCTAATTACTGTAGTGGCTAGGTGGAAGGATAAATTTCTACACCCTACTGGAGGAGAGTAGGACCCAAGTGTCCATTTGGGTCATAGGGGACAGATGCATATACATTTTCCTACTTGGCATAGTTTTTGAGTTTTTGGCTATGTGGTAATGTCACTTTTGTTCTAAAGCATATTCTTTAAGTAGCATCCTTGCTTTTTCCTTTTGGTGAAGGTGATGGGTACCAGATGGTCTCAGGTAAGTCTTGCTGAGAGAAAATGTTCCTGCAAGGACAGATGGGATAGGTGTGGGCAGCCCTTTTGGAGGTAGCTCTTTTACTCTTTTAGACATGGGCTTTCATTCATTTAAATAAATGTTTTATCTTAGAAATGACACTTTTTATTTATAATATTAAGCTCCTACTTCTGAGAAAAGCCAGAGCCATCTCCTTTTAGGCTTAATTTTCTTTACAAGCTTCCTTGGAACAAAATTGAGAGCAAATGATATCCTGATTTTTCAGCTGTAGGGACAGTCATGAAGAAGTGGGGATGAGAAAAATGGGCACAAGAATAAACTTTGGCTAATCACAATGGCTCACACCTATAATCCTTGTGCACTGGGAGGCCGAGGTGGGAGGATTGCTTGAGCTTAGAAGTTTGAGACCAGCATGAGCAGAATGAAACTGCATACCTACTAAAAGTAGAAAAATTAGCATTATGTTGTGGTGGATGCCTGCAGTCCCAGCTACTCGGGCGTCTGAGGCAGGAGGAGCACTCTAGCCCAGGAGTTTGAAGTTTTTGTGAGCTAGGCTGAAGCTGTGGCAGTCTAGCCTAGCCAATAGAGTGAGACTCAAAAAAAAAAAAAAAGAAAGAATAAACTTCCACCGTTCATCCCCTTTAAACTCTGATGGAGATGGTGTATTTGTCCTGGGTACTTGGAATTTTCACATTCTCCAGAACATCTTGTTAACTGAGCATGGAATGAAATGTGAAACCATCAGTGGAGAAAGAGATGGGTCCCCTTTTCCTTTCTTGTATTTGGGAACATGACTGGGATACCTGGCTTACAGGAGAAATGATCTAGGAAACAAAAGGTTCACAGCCCTCATCCTGGCTCTGAGCCACAGGCAGGCCTGTTTGCTCTGAAACCAGTCTCCTGTGTGAAATGGGAGCCATTCTGGGTTCAGCCCTGATAATGGATATGCAAACACTGTCTGGGAGCACTGCTGGCAGGAACAGAGGGAGATGGTGAGGGGCTATATCCACATTTCCTGGGATCCCTCAGCAGCCTCAACAACAGTGATCCATCCCTACACTGCTTACTAGTACTCCTTTTAGTTTAACCAGGATTTTTGCTTTAGGGAAGAAGAAAAGACTCCTTCCTCCCCCCCAAAAAGGAACTTTCATCATGTTGGAACTAAGGATGGAAGAACCCAGTTACCTCTACTGTAGTGATTTCTTCAAGAGACCTGGGAAGCCAAGCAGGGCAGAAGAGGGAGTTAATTGCGGCCAGTTACTCTGTCCCTGTTGGTAGTTATTATCACAAGTGTAGGGTTTAACTACGTAGCTCTGCTTCACAGCTGTGACAAAGCCCCGCTATTATATGAGCTAGCCCCTCTTTTCAGTCTTCTATCAGAGCCTGCTTTTTCCATTTCATCTTTTCTGAAAGCTAACTTGGATTTTTGCGTTTCCAAATATGTGTTTTTTGTGACATACAATCCCACCTCCATAGTCGTCTTCTGGTGACTCTGTTCTGGATTTTAGGGGGAGTGAAGGAAGCAGAGAGGAGTTGAGAGGTGGTGTCCTCCACCCTGTAGTTAGATTCCTTCCCCTCTGCTTCGCCTCTCTCATCTTCTTTTAATTAGTGCCGTGCTTAATTACCCCACTGCACTTGCTTGTGTATGCATCATTGCCTTTTCCCCCCAGAAGCCGGACATAGCTCTTACTCTCCAAGTAATGATGGTAATTGCTGGTAGGGCAGACCTGTTCCTCATCCTTCTCCGAGCACATTTCTCATGGCAGGTGTCTAGTTCCTAATTAAGTGCTAATGAGCACGCCTAGTGGACCGTGATGCCGCTGCAAGCTTCTTCAGTTTTATGTCTCACTATTGCCAAGCTCTTAAAAGGTGACAGAGCAAGAATTAGTGTCTTTGGGATGACAGGAAGGTGATTTTATGTGTAAAGAAATTGTTATTATGATCTCAAGTGGTGAATGAGTAGTTTATAAATACTTTCCAGGAATACTATGAATGCTGTCTGCTCTGACCTCACCCCTGTTTCCATTTTCCCTCTAATTAGAACTGTGCTCTCTTTGGAAGAAGGAACAGAAGTTTAAAAAGAAGGTTGGCTTCTAAAGATTTTTTTTAAGTTGCTAGGAGTGGTTGAAAATTTGTTGTAAAGTTACAGCAGACACTGATTTCCGGTTTTAAGATGCGATTTTCTTTTACGCTTAAGGGTGGGAAGTATATTTGAGATTCCATTAAAAATTAGCAGGCTGGGTGGAAATCACTGAAGATCTGGTGCGAAGATTTAATATATTCATTACCCGCAAGGGGGTAATAAATAAAACAAGTAATTGAGTCCCAGGGAAGTGAGCACAAATCAGAATTCTTAAAAGAATTTTCTAACATTGCACCTTAGAAAATGGAGCTTTAATCGTTTTACGGTCTCATCAAAAGCAAGTTTTATGTTGGACAGATGAAATATGGCCAAGTTCTTACTGCAGAGGCCATTTCTTGGGTATATTTTCATTTCATACAATGTGCTTTTCAGTATATCTGAGAGAAGTGGCACTGTTTATTGCAAGCAGACTTAGAACTTCTGGTATGGGTGGGTGGAGGCTTATAAGTGGTATTGGGGATAGGGTCTTGGGTCATTTTGGCTGGCGTCTCATACAACTAGTGAAAAGTACTTTCTTCATCAAGGATCTTAACCTCCATGGGTCTCAGTGTTTTCACTGGTGACCTAGAAGGAGTGAGTTTAAGGTGTGGAACTCAGGAGAAAGGCCAAGAATTAAGGGTTTCATCTCTAAGGTTTCTTCAGCCGTCACCAGCCCTGGGGCCCTCCTCCCTGTATGTGGCATTGTGATAAAGAGAGCAGATGTAAGGGTCCTTCCTGCACTGGCTCCAGTCCTGTCCCATCAGTGGGGAGAACCCCAGCCATCTAGTCAATGCCTTTCAGCCTTTGTTCCTTCTGGCAAATGGGAATATCAGTAATTCTTACAGTGTGGAAGAGGGCTTCAAGAAATGAGGACACGTAAGTGCCTGGGTGTTACTTAAGAGACACCCGGATGCTTGTTCTTCCTTTGCAAATTCTGTTCAGTAAAAATACTACAGGTGTTTCGGGTTTGTCTCATCATATCATGGTGGTATGTTAATGCAAAAATACAGAGGTAAAATGTAGTCACCTGGTAACTGGGGAACAGTTGGGAGGATGGCTACTGCGTTTTTAGATGCCTGTCACCTCTCTCCCTCCACGCCCTCAATTTAACCTCCCTGAAATCAGGATGAGTTTTAAATTCTGTGGTGTTTTTTTAGATTCAGTGGCAGTACTAGATTTTATCCCTGGAGATGCTTAGAGATGGAATTAACTCAGCATGCTTACTAATGTCACCTTTGCCACGCTCTCAGGGGGCAAGTTATACCCAGGGAGTGGCAGTGTAGATGTGAGGTTTATATTTTGGGAAGGTGGAAAGAGGGTAACTGTGAGTAGATGAAAGCTTTTGATGAATTGAAAGCACTAATTGCCTTTTTCCCCCTTTCTTCCCTCTGTCTCTCTCTCCGTTCCTTTCACATGTGTGCCACACCTGCTGTTCTGTGTTCTCCACCTTCTGTCCTGTCCTGTCCTGTCCGGATTTTGCCTGCACCACCATCACCACCGCTGCCACCATCTTCCCCTGTTTCCCCCTCCTCTTCCTTTCCTTCCTCTACTTCCTCTCCCACCACCACCAACAGCAGCAGCAGTTGCAAGCCCAGCATCTCTCTCACGGCCATGGACCCCCAGTACCCCTAACGCCTCACCCTTCGGGACTTCAGCCTCCTGGAATCCCGCCCCTCGGGGGCAGTGCTGGCCTTCTCGCGCTGTCTAGTGCTCTGAGTGGGCAGTCTCACTTGGCAATAAAAGATGACAAGAAGCACCATGATGCCGAGCACCACAGAGGTGAGAGGCCGGGCAAGCCAGATTAGGACTTTGTCCTCATGCTCATTCAGTGCTGCAAAGTTGTGTGCATCGCTAAAGAAAGCCCCAACCCATACACAAAGAGCAAACAATGAGATAAGAGGAACTGTTGCAAAGATTTCCACTGAAACACAGGTCACCCTGGAAGTTTGCAGGGTTTGCCGTGGGCATCTGTAGATTTCTCAATCTCGTTAGATGGCAGGCATCTTGACATCTTGGCAACTGCCTAGTTAATGCCAGTGGCCTGTACGATATTATGGAAAACTGTTAACTGCTTAATTGGGTAATTTTCAAAGAAAGTAATGTTGTTAAATGGGGCGAACTAAGAAGTTAAATTTGAAAGTGAATGTGTTCAAATGAAAGGTTTGATAATTGCATCTGTTACTACTTAGTTTCATAGTCTTTAATTCTAGTATGCATTAAATATTGGGCAAAATTGCACTTGACTAATTTTTTGAAGAAAAGTAATTTATTCTGTCAAGAAATAAAATAATAGGCTTTGTGTATGAATAAACTGTAAATCTTATGTTTACAAAATACTGTAATTTTCAGGAAATCACTGTATTAGGAATGTGCAATGACTTATATAAATAAAAGCCATTTTTGAAACTGTTTTGGGCTTGTGTTCTAATTATTCCCCCCTTTTTTTTATTTCTGTTCTTGCCTCTGTGTCTGAACGGGCATGTCTGTGCGTTTCTTGGTAACCTCGGGAGCAGACAGAGAGCCGGGCACAGTAAGTACAAACGCTTGCTCCACACAAACGCCGCCCCCTTCTACCAAAGCATCCCATACTGCCTGTCTTTAAACACAGGCGCGTGCGTGCGCCCACACACACACACACTCCTTGTCTCTCAGTGACTTCGTTTATTTTTTCTTACACTTTTTCTTTCTTTAATTTTTTTTCCCTCATCTGCCTATTTGCCCCTCCCTTGTTCTTTTATAAAACTTGTATCAGATGAGAGGGGCACAATTTGGAGGCAAAGCTATTTGCTGTGATTTCTTACTTAGAAATACACTTTGGTCTGTATGTGCCCTAGACCTACTTTAAAAATGTTTATTGCTGCATTTTAAATCCTACTTGCCTGTAGTTTAAAAGAGTATTCACTTTTATATCTTAAATCAGTTTTACAGGCAAGAGATCACAATCTGTATGTGAAGTTGGTTAGTAGTATATCATTTCTATCTAAACCATTCATTATCCACTGTGAATGCATCTTAGTTGCTAGGTTTCCATTTCTAGTTTTCTTTGTGTTACTGTCCGTGGAGTGTGAACTTGAACTTAAAATTTATTTTAGACCTAAGAACTGAGAGTGTAAGAAAGCTCTTAAAATCAAGGAAATCCAATGGACAAGGCTGTATGCTTACAGAGTTCACCTTGTCATCAGCCTAAGTTGTACCTGTTTTACAAGATGCACATTAAATCTGTCTTGTTATTTTTATAGTTACCTATAGGGACACCCTATATCTAAAATGCATCTCTGAAATGTTATAGAGTAAATAGAATTAGGCCCCTTTTATCTAGGACTGCCTATGGGTTTTGCCTCTATCCTTCTTTCTGAACAGTACTATTTTGACTATGTTTAGTAAGGTAAAAAACTAGGAATACTAAACATTTAAATCATTTTGATAATTTTTTTGTTACTAGTTTGAGGAATTTAGTAAGTCTTTTTAGTTTGAAAAGATAAGGCCTTTTCTTTTTTAATCCTCTTTTCTGAAGAGTAGTGGTTCCCTTTTCTTTGAGATAGGCCTTAACATACTTCATATGTGGGGACATAGACAGAAGAGTGGGTAATGGTTACAGGAAGGGAGGGTAGCTAGTTTTTAAATTTTCAAGGTGTAAGTTTTCTGTGGAAAAATGTTGTAAGCGGATGGAGTACAGAACAATTATAGTAGGAAATACCTGTAGTTTTATAGCTTACACACAAAGTACAAACTTAAGCAAACTGATTTTGATTTATGGAGGTAACTTGGTGTTTCAGTGTCCCCGTTGATGGTCATCTTTTCTGTTGTGTTCATTTAGCAGCGTGCCAATTTTTTTTTTTTTGAGACAGCCTCAAGCTGTCACTCTGGATAGAGTGCTTTGGCATCACAGCTCACAGCAACCTCTAATTCCTGAGCTCAAGAGAGTCTCCTGCCTCTGCCTCCCAAGTAGCTGGTACTACAGGCGCCCGCCACAACGCCAGGCCATTTTTTGTTTGCAGCCATCATTGTTGTTTGGCGGGCCTAGGCTGGATTCGAATCCGCCAGCTCAGGTGTACGTGGCTGGTGCCTCAGCCCGTTGAGCCACAAGCGCCGAGTCAGAGTGTCAAATTTTTAAAAACCCAACCCAGATCAGAAAACAGATGGCAGGAAATATTTGGAAAATCTACATTCTTTTGGTTGTTACCTATTTTTAATTTATTGGACTTACTCTAGCTTTGAGACCCAACTCTTTTCTGTCAGTTACTGCTATGTTGCCTTAAATGGCCATATATTCACTCAGTGCTTACTATATTTAAGGCAGTTTGGGGCATACACGGGTAATTAGAGGAGTCAAACCCTTGGAGAATTGTGGCAAAGTGACAAAAATACTGGAAGACACAAGGCTCTAGATGGTTTGAATAGAAGCTCAACAGCTTACTGATATCACAGTTGTGGCAGTGATGCCACAGGGTCTGGTCTGTGCCTCTGAAATGCTGGAAGCATGAACAAGTAGAAGTTTGTGTGCTGAAGCTATTAGAGGCATTTTTCATATGTGGTTTTTTTTTTTTGGAGACAGTCTTAACTATGCCACCCTTGGTAGAGTGCTACAGCAGCAACCTCTAACTCTTAGGCTTAAGTGATTCTCTTGCCTAAGCACCCCAAGTAGCTGGGACTATAGGTGCCTGCCACACACCAGCTATTATTTGTGGTTGTTGTAGTCATTGTAGTTGTCATTGTTTGGAAGGCCTGGGCTGGGTTCAAACCTGCCAGCCGCTGTGTATGTGGCCAGTACCCTAGCCGCTGAGCCTTCATATGTGTTTCTGAGTGTGTTTAATAACGTCCTGTTTATATATATTTATATTTCGTAGAGACAGAGTCTCAGTTTATCGCTCTCAGGTAGAGTGCTGTGGTGTCACACTGCTCATAGCAACCTCCAGCTCTTGGGCTTAGGTGATTCTCTTGCCTCAGCCTTCCAAGTAGCTGGGACTACAGGCGCCCACCACAACACCCGGCTATTTTTTTGTTTTGCAGTTCGTCGTTGGAGGCTGGGCTTGAACCTGCCACCTTTGGTATATGGGGCTGGCTCCCTATTTGCTGAGCCACAGGTGCCGCCCAGTCCTGTTTATATTTTTGACTGAAAAATGTATGCAAGTACTTAATTCATTGGTTTGTTGGAATGGGTGGAGGGAGGGTGATTGTACCCTTAAAGAAGTACAAAATAGTTCTTGAGTTTTCAGGCAGCTGAGTTAGCAATCAATGAACTTAGCTGCCAAAATGCAGTGAAATTAAGTATTAGTGGCATGTACCCTTTTGCATATCAAACTTTTGGCAACTTTTGATTGTTTAACTGAGCATTTTCAGAATAAGTATACATAATTGTGTTTCCTGGCTGATTACTGCAGAAAACTTTTGAGTGATGATACAAGATGGGAAAACTATACTAATTATAACCTAAACATTATTAGTCTGTAGAGAGGAATTAAATTGTTCTCTGTCCACCAAAGTGGGGTTTTGCTGCAGTCATAAAAAATTAAGTAGCTCTTCAAATTTTATATAAAATTGAGTATGAGAAGCAATGAGATGATTTGTACTTCTAGTACCTAAAATAATATAGTGCTCGTCTACTTAATAAAGTGGCTTGAATTACAAAGTCTAATTTTACTTGGCAGATAAAGTCAGTTAATTGTTCCGTATTGCTATTATTGTTTTGCTCAACGAGGAGTTGACGGTTGCTATAAGCAGGTGGTTTTTGTTTTATTTTGTTTTTGGGAGACAGTGTCTTGCTCTGTCACTCAGGCTGTGGCTGATCATAGCTCACTACAGCCTCATACGTCTAAGCTTAAGGGATTCTCCCGCCTCAGCCTCCTAAATAGCTGACTGCAGGTTGCACCACATGCTGAGATAAATTTTTTAATTTTTATGGAGACAAGGTCTCTATGTTGCCCAGACTGATCTTGAACTCAAGAATCCTCCTACCTTGCCCTTCCGAAGTGCTAGGATTACAGGTGTGAGCCACTGTGCCTGGCCTGGGCCAGTGATTTTTCAAACCCTTGTGGTCTCAGATCTTTATACCCCTGAATTACAATTACTATAGACTCCAAAGAACTTTTATTTATCTGGGATTACATATTTTGATACTTATTGGGTTAGAAATAAAACAAATGTTAAAATTACTTAAGCAAATAATTTAAATGTTAATAAGGTTACTAATGAAAAATAACTGTTTTCCAAAATAGTGGCATTGTTTTGCATGTCTGCAAATGTCTTTAATACCTGGTTTATAAGAGGATAGTTGGGTTTTTATTAGCTTTTGCCTTTAGTCTGTTGTGATTCATTGTTTTGGTTGAAGTTTAAAAGAAAATCTGACCTTGTAGAGATTTGTCAGGGTCTTTGGGACCCTCAGAGTACTTGGAGAACTCTGAGAACCTCAGTCAGAAATAAGACTCAGGCTTCCTTATTATTTTGCTTGCTCTTCTTTCTGAGTGGAGCGTATTTATATCAAATGCAGAAATCAGAGGCTAATGTAGATCCAGAGGGAATGTGGGTATACATGGAATTTTATCTGTGAGCCTAAAGCTGGCTGGTAGTTTGATTAGTTTTGCCACTACAAATAAACAAATAGAATTTGTTACTTAAAGCCTTTATGGCAGGAAAATAAATGTGCCTTAATATAAGCAACAGAGGCCGGGTGCAGTGTCTCATGCCTATAATCCCAGCACTCTGGGAGCCCGAGGTAGGGGATTCCCCTGAGCTCACAGGTTCAAGATGAGCCTGAGCAAGAGCGAGAAACTGTCTCTTAAAACATCTGGGCATTGTGGCGGGCACCTGTAGTCCTAGTTACTCGGTAGGCTGAGGCAAGTGAATCACTTGAGCCCAGGAGTTGGAGGTTGCTGTGAGCTGTGATGCTACGGCACTCTACTGAGTGTAACAAAGTGAGACTTTGTCTCAAAAAAAAAAAAAAAAATCAACCCAGAAAATCAAAGTACATGTGCTATACAATGTTGCTTTTGTGACAGAGTACATATATGACTGTGGTTCCATAGGATTATAATAATATATTTTTACTGTACCTTTTCTATGTTTAGATGTGTTTAAATACACAAATAGCTTTAAAAAATACACAAATATTTAATTGTGATGCAGCTGCCTGCAGTATTCAGTACAATGACATTCTGCACAGGTCTGTAGCTCAGAGCAATTGGCCATACCCTTTGCTTTGGTGTACACTAGGCTGTGCCCTCTAGGTTTGGGTAAGCACACTGATATTCCCACGGTGACAGAATTGCCTAACGATGTATTTCTCAGAAAGTAGTCCTGTTGTTAAGTGACACTTGCCTGTACTAAGAATAGTGAAAATACGAAAATTACTTTAAAATTTCTTGTTTCTGAAAGGAACAGATGATATTCCTAGTAACTTTTTAGAGATGGCTTTGCTGTGGTTTTCATAATTTAGCTGTTATTTTTCAATTAAGATTTGAGTTTTTACTAATTCAGAAAAACTTTTTTCCTGAGCAAAGAAATACTTTAGGTATTTCTATTAATTTAAAGGTAAACTGCATTAATTTTTGGCCACAGGGAAGAGCATTTAAATATATCTTCTTGAAAGAGATGGACTTAGAGAATTGAGAAAAAAATTGTATAGCTTTTAAAAATGTATGCTGGAACACGTATTTATTTACCTTCTTGGATTCATGTAACATATTTGATGAGCACTTACTGTGTGCTATGCACTGTTTGAGATACTACATGTACTTGTCATTTTGCAGTGGTCCATTTTAATGTCATAGTTAAATATTTGTGGAGTATAAAACACTGAAATACCTAACCCATGTTGTGATTATAGGAAAAGGGAAGAGATTCTCAGGGTATCAGAGGGAGACACTAGAGCAGAGGGAGACACTAGAGCAGAGGGTGTGTGGACTTAGGCAGGGTTCATGGATGGGCTCTGCAAATGTATGCAGTGTTGTGGGGGGGGTGGCCGTGTTCTTTTGCATAATTCTGGTGAGATGGTAACTCAGCAAATTCTCAAAAGGAGTTTTTGACCCAGAAAGGTCTTAAGCACCATTCATTAACCCTATGGACGTATGGGATAGCACCATCATTTTGCCAGTGACATATCAAGGAGTCTGGATGGGTCTGGTCACAGAGTTACTTAGTTAACCGACGAGGTTGTCCCAGAGACCATGTTGTTACTCTGTAACTGACTAATTAGATATCCTGGGTTTCATATTTATAACTTAAAGGTAGTTATGAAGGCCATGACTTTGTTTAGTATAAAGTGGTTTTTTTCTTTATTTTGTTCTATTCTGGCTGTTCTTGACTAATTAATTGGCAAGGAGTAGGAATAGATCCTAGTTCAGTACCATTTTTCACTTCATGTTTTCTCCAAAGGACAGTAAACACAGAAGGCAAGGAGAAGAAAAGGCATGAGGCTTGCTTTGGAGAATAATACTGTTGGTCTTTTTCTGGAAAAAAAAATGTTAAACTATCACATTTCCTCCCAGAGGCCCTTGGGGATGGTGCTGGCATGTGGAAGTGGTAGAAAGAACACATGTTTTGGACAAAGGCAGACATGAGTGGAATTTTGCCTGAACAGACAATGCTTTTTCATCCTTTTGTACTTTTCCAGTTTCATTGGTCAGCAGAAACAGTGGCTGCCTTGCAGGGAGAGGGTTAGGAGACCTCAGATGGGAAGGAAACCGTTAAGGAATGTACTTGCCCACCCCGTTTGCGGAGGTTCAGGACATCCATAAGCGAGTCACACTCAGAGCAGTTACTTGTGGTTTCCTCTCCTTTTTAAAATACAGATTGCAGGAAGCAATTGTGGGAATGAGAGCCTGGGGGCCCAGGTGGTACTTTCTGCTGGTTCTCAGTATGTCTGCACCAATCCCACCCTCTTTATAGTTTGATTACTCTGTGGTACTCAAATTTCTCAAAGGTAAATAGGGCCTAAGGGGAACTGTTTTTGCCTAAATATTCCTAAATATTTATGAATTAATCTCCACACGTTAAGAGATTGCCTGGAAGTATTTTTAGGTGTGGTGGAAAACACTTAACATTTTTTTTTAAGCAGTTGCCTCTCAGCAGGTTTCCCTTTTGGCAGAATTTAAAACCATGTGCTTAGAAAAACAAATCCTCTTTGGGAAAACTGTTGTCACTCCCTTGAGGAGGTGAACCCCTGAAGAAAGGAAAGCCCTGGGTGGCTTCTAGATTTTTGGAAGGGGTGTGTACCTGGACCAGGCTGAGGCGTCTGTTTACTGTGGATGCACTAACTCACCAGGTGGATACTGGGACCTTTGTGCAATTGGCTTAACATTCAGATTTTGTCTCACTGAGATTACTATAAAAATAGGGCGTCTTTATTCTAAAAAAAAAAAAAAAAAATAGCAGGCAGAGAACTTTTTTTTTTCCTCTTCAAAACCTTTTTTAGACTTCAGTTTGCCTTCTGTACTGAGAAAACTTAATGCCTGTCATTGTGAGCAGGGTTCATTTATTTTTTTTCCTTGACCTCTAACCGTTTCTATCATTTCTCCACTGGAACATAGATAAGCAATAACCTTTGTGTCCCCATCTTTGAGATGAGGAGATGGGATTGTAAGGGCTATAAGATACCCAATACAAGTCCTGACCTAATGCCTGCTACTTTCAGGGCCTTTTTTGCATTAGAAAGTATCTCAATAGGGGCTGGGGAGCAAAGAGGCACAAAGGATAAGTAGCTCTTAGAAAAAATCATGCTTTTAAATAAAGGTTTGACATGACAGATTTGATTTTCAGTGTGATTAGGTCATCAGTTGGAGAATGACAGTATCATGAGGTCATTTAAAAATTACTTTAAAATATTGTGTTTATTTTTTGCCCTAAGGTTTGTATTTGTTTTGTCTTGTTTTACCAGGAGGAGGAAGGTAGAGGGGCCAACTGGAGATGAGAGGGTAACAATGAAGGCATCCTGTGGTTTCCAGCACCAGTATATGCAAGCTTTGTATGTTGCGTTCCTCATAACCACATATTTTTCCAGGAATGCCCTAATACCCTGACTGAGTCATTCATTCACCTGCATTTGACAGTGCTGAGTTCCAGGATCAATGCACAGGAATACACTGCTGCTTTTCCATATTTTGTATTTAAACTGTACAAAGCATAAACGTGTGTGCCCCTCAGACCCACTGCAACAGGCAGCATTCTGAGATACTCTGTGGTTACCACCTGGACACATTTTCCACTTTCTCCATGTTGTTGACAAGTGAGGATCTCATTAGTTTTATGGGTTAAAAAAACATTAGTCAAAATGTCGGACAGAACATGTGAATGACCAATTGGACTAAAGCAGGCGCAGGGTGACGGCTTAATTGGTACCAGGTGTAGATGGAGGAGGCACACAGATGTGATGGGGTGCGTTGTTACCTAATTGTTTTAATGTTCAGCGAGAAGTTAATTGTCAGTATGGAGTGTG
Organism: Arctocebus calabarensis; assembly: GCA_963573935.1. Lineage (NCBI taxonomy): Eukaryota > Metazoa > Chordata > Mammalia > Primates > Lorisidae > Arctocebus > Arctocebus calabarensis. Next base: position 34,783 of record CAUYON010065943.1, on the reverse strand, counting down.
CTGGCAAATTAGGTTCCTACTGCCTTCGTGTAACTGAGGATAAATGAGGTGTCACGAGTTTCCAATCTGTACCTCTGACACAAACACTTTTCCTGCGGGGAGGAGAACGTTCCCAAGGGGAATCAGCATGGCAGCTAAAGAAATCCATTTGAATAATATGCATTATTTTCACATTAGGGAAACCTGTCTAGCTTTTGCTGTATTCATGAGTGGGTTTTCTTTTCGGATTTGCTGCTGGTGGTTTCACGGTTTAGACTTATTTGCAGAGTTGTTTGGGTGTCTCAGGATTCATGAAGGCTTCTGTAACTAAGTTTTGGTAGCACTGACCTTTTTTATCTTATAGCACACTAGAATCTATAGTTAAACTTCCACTGCACACTTAAATTATGTTGATCCCAAAAAAGAGTAAAGAAAAGAACATCCTTACTGTGCTTTGAACTGCTTTTGAAAACAATTTGATTAATGATCTTTAAAAGGTTTTAGGGCACACCAGTTGAAAATCACTTGTGTAATGTTTCATTAAACTTGGCTTTCATTTGTAGATTCTGGAGTTACCTTTCAGAAGATAACAGTAAATGTGAACGAGTAGTAAATGTAAACGGCTAAAGAAAAGTAAAATTCTTTAAACAAGACTGTAAAGACTGGTTTTTATTCTTATTGAAGTAGTTGAGTCTTCACTACTTTAGTCTTGAGTGGGTGTTTGGAGTATTAATATTATATATTGAGTATTAAAATTGTAATACTCAATGTATACTGATATCAAAAGATGAATACGAGTCATGCTGAGTACCTCTTTTAATTGCAGAAGTCAGATGTGACATAAGTATTAGAAATTTAATACAAATTTTCTTGTTCTTAAAACGTGTATACATTTTTTGGGCACCCTCTGTAGACACATCACTTTCCAAAATGATCAGGAAGTCCAAATCTTGGCATTTTGCTTTTGACTCCACTGGGTGGTCTTTCATTTTTAATATATTTACCTATACTTTTTTTTTTTTTTTTTTTTTTTTTGGAGACAGAGCCTCAAGCTGTCGCCCAGGGTAGAATTGGCCATGACATCACAGCTCACAGCAACCTCCAACTCCTGGGCTCAAGCGATTCTCCTGCCTCCGCCTCCCAAGTAGCTGGGACTACAGGCACCCGCTACAACGCCCAGCCATTTTTTGGTTGCAGCCATCATTGTTGTTTGATGGGCCCGACTGGATTTGAACCTTTAGCCGCTTGAGCCACAGGCACCGGGTACCTATACTTATTTGAAGACAGTTTCACTCTGTTGCCCAGCCTACAGTGCTATCAGGTCATCCTGGCTCACAGTAGCCTTAAACTCCTGGGTTCAGGTGATCCTCCTGCCTCAGCCTCCTTAGTAGCTGAGACTACAGGCGCTCACTACAACACTTGGCTACTTTTTTGTATTTTTAGTAGAGATGGGAGTCTTGCTCTTGCTCACTCTTGCTCAAGCTGGTCTCAAACTCCAGAGCTTCAAAGGATCCTCCCACCTCAGCCTCCCAGAGTGCTAGGATTACAGGTGTGAGCCAGTGTGCCCTATCAAATTCTTAATATGAGAGTATGATTTCATTATTGCATTGATATGTGTAGTTTTGTTTTATTTTGAAAGAAAATCTTGATGACCTCTGTGCCTGAGGTTCAAGCACTTTGCCAGTTATGTGGTTAACCTGCATCCCCTTAGCTACAGCAGGGAAAGGTCCTGGTACTATGTATGTGGTTAAAAAAACATGGTTCTCACAATTATGTAATTGTGTTCTGGGTATGACTACTCAAGGGAGTAACACACAGGTTGTAATACTGGAAAATCTGTCACTTTTTTCTTTTCTTTTTTTTTGAGATAGTTTCACTATGCCCTCAGTAGAGTGCTATGGCATCACAGCTCACAGCAACCTCCAATTCTTGGACTTAAGCGATTCTCTTGCCTCAACTCCCATGTAGCTGGGACTATAGGTGCCTGCCGCAATCCTTGGCTATTTTTTGTTGTATTTGTCATTGTTTTGCTGGCGCAGGCTGGGTTCGATCCCACCAGCCTCAGTGTTTGTGTCTGGTGCCGTAACCACTATGCTACGGGCACCAAGCCCACTTTTTTCTTTAGACTGGTTCTTTTGCTAACTGTCAGAGCTATTTTATTCTGTCATCACTGTCTGTGCAAGTGGATGTGAGTCTGAAGAAGTGCATTTCAATAATACCGATTTGTTGCTAGTGAAGATGGCTTTCTGAGATTTGATCTTCTCATAGAATCCTAGATTTTCTGAAGAGGGAGAGATCCTTTCTTGTTGTGGAGTTTGTTTTCTCGGTTCTTGTACTTCATCTGTGTAGTTTATACAGACAAATGAAGAGGAAGTCGTGCCAGCTATGTTAAATGCTAGCTTTTGAAGCCTTATTCTGTCTCTAGTACGGAACAGTCTAGGAGGATCTTTTCTTTGAGTCTTCTCAAACATTCTTCTCCCTTTATCGTTTTACTTGACTCCATACCTTAAGTGTGTGCATGTAAAATCATGGTTTTAGAATTTGAGTTTGTTTTGAAAACTGTGTGTGGATTTGCTCAGGTTTACAATATCCCCTGTTGGCTGTAGAAGATGTAAATGAGATGACTTTGTTTATTTTTAAGAAAATTTTACAACAAGGAAACACTTACTGTCTGGAAATCCCAGTCCTCAGGACATTTGTAATAGCAGTTTTTCCAGTGTTTACAGTTTTTGAAAAATCCTGGCAGATATTTAAACTTTACCAGCTGCAAGGTGAAATAAAGCATTTGAGTTTCTTGGCTAGGATTATAGGATATCGGTCAATGTGGTAACACTGGTTCTCAGTGGTGGTTGATCAAAAAAACCCTCTGATTCATGATTACATATTTAGTAAATAAATATTTGGAAAATGAATTCTACTTCAATGTTGTGTGGTAGATTAAAAATCTTCCAAAATAAAGACTGTGGGAAGTGGTGTCTTTGGTGACAGTAGGCCTGTAGAACTGTTATCTGCAGTGGTTGGCATCCCACGGAACCCCGGCTGCGAGTGCCCCGACTCCTCTGATGCTCTTCTGAGGTCTTTTGCAGGTTCAATCTTGGGTGGAAGGACTCATGAATGGAAAGGCAAGGACTTGGGACTATTAATAGTTCATTTTACAGAAGGCTATGAAATGTTCATTTTTAAAAAATTATATGTTTACATTTTTGGTATGATAGGCATCTAACCAGATAATACAGAAAAGAGAAAGAATGTATATGTGTATTGCATGTGAGAGACTGTTGGTTAAGAGAGGGATTCAGAGAAAACTTACATTAGATTTTATTATGTCACATCAGAATGTTTAAGTGAGATAGCTGAGGGAGCCAGTGTGAATTTTAAATAAGTTTTTGGATAGAAGTATTCTGTGTTTAAAAATCACTTCTGTGAGAGGGGAGGCACTTGAATCAGCGCTTCTTGGGTTTAGGCAAATCATCTCCCCATTCCAGATACCATAGTCCTGCAGATTAAGAACAGGGAGATGGATGGGCGGCGCCTGTGGCTCATAGAGTAGGGCGCCGGTCCCATATACCGAAAGTGGTGGGTTCAAACCAGGCCTCAGCCGAACTGCAAAACAGAAAAAGAGCCGGGAATGGTGGCGGGCGCCTGTAGTCCCAGCTACTCGGGAGGCTGAGGCAAGAGAATCACCTAAGCCCAGGAGTTGGAGGTTGCTGTGAGCAGTGTGACGCCACGGCACTCTACCGAGGGCAATAAAGTGAGACTGTCTCTACAAAAAAAAAAATAAATAAATAAACAGGGAGATGAGGGGAGAACATAGGTGATTTAAAAGTTTCTTTGGCCTCTCCTCAGATTTGATTCTACTTCTGTGTTTTGAACGTATTACTTTTTAAATAATTGAATGCAAAGCAACCACAGTTTCATTCTTTTGCAAATGGTCATTTCTTAAATGTTGCCTTAATTTGTTAGATTTGAACCTAGATAATGGGTAATTCTAAATTTTGAAGGAACAAAAGGATATGTTCAGTCAGTACTTAGGTATAATCTCTTAATCCTTAAAATTTATGTTTTATAATACAGAATGGCTATATTCCACTCTCGAGCTATAAGGAACAAACAATAGGTGGTGCATGAAAGAAAATCCAGTGTAAGGGGAAAAAAATTTCAAGACATGCACTAATCCTGTGAAGTCACTTTTGAGTTTATGGGAGTAAGAGATGCACAAAGGTTAAAAAACCAAAATGGTAGTCGTTGCTGCCAGGGAAGCTCACTAGGCTGGAACTCTTTGTTTATGTCAAGAACAACAGTAAGAGCAGCGTTGGGGCTGGAAGAAGTGAGGGACAGTTAGTTATGCACAGAAAACTGGGTTTGTGGGAATGGGTAAAATGAAGCAGCACGTTTTGGGTAGAGTGACCTTTCAGTAGAAAGCTACTAGGTACCATGCAGGAGCCAGGGAAGCCCGGGACAGCCCACACTCTTCAAGCTGCCTTGTTTTGAGTCAATTTTACAGCATCAAAGGTAGGATGAGACATTTTGTTTCGTAACTTGTCCAAGCCTGCCAGTTGAATGGAGCCAATTTTCAGATAAGCAGGGGTGCTAATTACGAGCCCTGTCCAAATTTGGAGAAACTTTCAGAGCTTTTCAAAACCCATTCAGATTATAGGCCTTATTTAAGTTGCTCAAGCGGGAATTACAGTAGTAACTTTGAACACATAGACGCAGAGGCCTCAAAGCTTGATAGTCTGCACTGTCCAGCCGTGGAAATGTTGTTATTTCTAACAGAAGTTGGATTGTTCCTAACAAAAATACAGTTTCCTTATATGTTCACATTACCACTTGGCATCATTAAAAAAATAAGACATTAGAATGCTGTCTGGGAATGGCCAAGTGTTTTGGATTCCCAGTGCTAATTACAGCAGGAGAGCTTGAAAGGTGGTGGAGAGAGATTTTCACTTAAAAATCACCAGCAGACGCAGACTGTATGCCATATTTTTTTTTCTTGTATGCCATATTTGGCTGGGCACTTGGGCGGATGTAAAGCTGAGTATGAAACAGGCCTATCTTGGACACATCTGCTCAGAGTCTGAGGGAGTAGAACTTAGGGCTAAAAGAATGTAGAAGAGAGACAGGTGTAGAGAAACACTTTCCCCATGTGCAAGCAAGCAGCTGCTTCTAAGGCTCAGCTTTTCAGAGTGCATATTAGCACTTTGCAAGAGTTAAATCTCCTGTGGCCTCTGCCAGGCCCTGGGTCTGGGTCGGAGGGGTTAGTTTTTAGCAGACATTTATCTAGGTAATTAGTTCAGGGATCCAGCCAGCTCACCTTTCAGCCCCAAATACTGTGGTAAAGACATTACTTTGAGCTTCTCTCTATTGAATAGCTTTAGTCCCTCCCACCTTCTTTTATCTAAGCCTCCTGGCATTTGTGTAGCTTGAACAGTCATGAATAAAAGAGCTCAACTCCTTTAGAGTTAGCCCTTGAAGTGGGCCAAGAGGCTTCAGATTGCCTTCTGCTTCCCAGTTTTGATTTCCTCTTGCATATGGTTGAGCTGGCACAACATCCCAATGGTGGAGTCTGTGTTTTGTGGGGGAGCTTTGAGAGCCAGCCACCTGGCTGATTACCCCTGGTACCATCAAGTTATTTGCTCCTGGTCCATAGCACTGTGTTTATTAGATGTAGTTTCATGTAAAAGATTCCCTCAGCCTCTTCTATTTTAAATTATGGCAGAGAAAGGTAACATAATTATCTGTTGGCCCTGGACACCACCTTCTTAGTTCTCAAACATCTTTCAGAAATTGGGGTTATCTGGGCTTTGTGAAAGGAGGTTTTTCCACAGCTCATTCAGCATTGTTCAAGGCAGTAACACACCACTGAACAAATTGCCCCCTTGCATATGCTAATCCCACACTTAAAAGAACTCTTTGTAACATGTTCTGATGCTTTAGTCCAAGGGGAGATGGGAATTGAAGGGATGTCAGAGCATGTCATGTGACCCCCAAATATCTAAAATGCCTGTTTTCTTTGGGTCAACAGTTTGTACTCAGCATATGCGAATGAAAGTATCCTGTGTGGTTTGTGGAAAAGATTAGTCCTTGTTCCTGCTTTTGTGTGTGGGAGCTGGCCTCGCTATTGAAGATTCACTGGCTGAAATTCCCGCTTTGAGTCTTAAATTTCAGTACTGTTGGCGAGGAACACCAAACCTTATTTTCAACAATAAATTAAAAGAATTCAAAAGAATTCCTTCATTGTTGCTGCGGAAAATGTGATTTGCCTTTTAGGAGACCATGCTGTTAATCTCACCACGTCCTTTGTGTCTTTTTAGAGTGGTACACATTGACTCTTACAGTTAAAGAATATGTCTAATAGAGTATTCTCAAGATTTGCTCATAGGCCCTGCGTATTCCCAGCCAGGAAGTCGCAGTAGGAAAGAATACAAACACACACATACAACACAGCAAGCTCCTGTTTCTCTAACTGTAAATAGAACAGAAGCACATTTTGAATGAGGCCCGAAGGATCCACCAGGCTTTGGATGGTTTGATTGTAAAGTCAGGGTCCCCCTTTCAAGTACATAAACCTCTATAAATGTTTGCCATCAAAGTCTTTAGATGAGATGAATTAGATGGAATGAAAGACTGTGTAGGTATCACCTTTCTAAAATACTTCTCACATCCAGGTTGGGTTTTCATGTGTACAAAGAGGTTTGGGAAGAAATCTTTGATTAATTTTTTTTTTTTTTTTTGTCTTGCAGAGTAATTCCCTCCTGGTCCCAGACAGTCTAAGAGGCACAGATAAACGCAGAAATGGGCCTGAATTTTCCAACGACATCAAGAAAAGGAAGGTGGATGATAAGGACTCCAGCCATTATGTAAGTAATTAAAGGACTTGAAATAATATTTGTTTGCTTATTGCTCACTCTTTGAGTATCCAAGTGTACTCTTAAGATCTTAACTGATAATTCCACATACCTTAAAAATAATCCCATGAAGAGGATAGATTCTTACCTGGTATAGGATATTACTTCCTTTTAGGAATGTATAATATCTGGTGCTGCTTGGGTCAAGAATTTGTTCTTGAGACCAGCCTGGACACATACTAGAAAATGTTCTCTCTTCCACCCCTCTTCTGAGGAATTTTTATTCCGCTATGGGTCAGTCATGGGCACTGCCATTTTACCCACTGGATATCTTGAATTTGAAAGATGTAACCTTGTGGCAAACTTTTGTACCTCCGTCAACACCCTAGATTTCTCGTAGTGAATAACATGTATGTCTTTCCAAGCCATAGGCTAGGCACAAATGCTGGAAAGTGTCTCTTACTACATAATTCCCAGGGCAATCAGTGTAGCTTCCCAGATGTGTTTTATTTGTTTTAATTCTATTAAACTAAAATGCTTATGGCTTGGGCTTGGTCACAACTCCCCTGCTTCTTCCACCAAAGGTGGGAGCCGAGCTGCCTTTTGTCCAGTAGAGGCAGAGAAGGCACCACCCCTTTGGGCCTCCCAAGTGTGAGGATGGTATGGAGCGGGTGAGAACCAGAGGAGGATTCCTTTTGAGACAAAGTGTCTTACTTTGTCACTCTCAGTACCGTACTGTGGCATTACAGCTCACAGCAACTTCAAACTGTTGGGATCAAGTGATGCTGTTGTTTCAGCCTCTTAATTAGCTGGGACTACAGGCGCCTGCCACAATGCCTGGCTATTTTTTTGAGGCAGGGTCTCGCTCTTACTCAGGCTGGTCTCGAACTCATGAGCTCAAGCAAACTACCTACCTCAGCCTCCCAGAGTGCTATGATTACAGTTGTGAGCCACTGCGCCTGGCCCCACAGAGGAGGAGTTCTTAATACCATAGCCTTAAAAGTCTGTATGTATGTCATTTGGTCCATTTTCCTTCTCCTTTGTAAATAAGATCTAATCATAAGATGGTGGGGTGATTTTAGAGTCCTGTGTGGCAGCCACTATTCTCTCCTGTCCTGCTTGTACTATGGCTGGGCGGTAATGTAGAAGATTAAATATTTTTTTCTTTAGAGTGTCTACATTAAACTTGTTTCAGTTTGAGAGAATAAAGTAAGGAGAGGAAAAGGGGCTACTTTGCTAGGGCTGAGTTTTTGCCAGATAATAGCCAGAACCCCACGATTGGTCCAGACATCTTTCATATTCGTAGGAAGAGGGGCTGTGTACAACCCCTCACTAAGACCCTTTCAGGTTTTTTTCTCCCCTAAAAGTAAGCTCTAGGACAAAGACATGCACGTATTAACACCCTGGTCATTTATATCAGTACTGTTAATAGCACCAGCAATTGGGTGGCCAGCCACAACAAGGAAGGCATTTCCTAGATTGGAGCAGAAGAAGCCGTTTAAAGGTGAAGGAGAAAGGCTGGACAGATCTAGGAGTCTAAGTACAGTGGAACCTTCACAAGTTGACTGTGCATGGGACTGTTGCACGCTGGCCAGCACGTGGAGGAGGTCAGCCACAGAGGCTGTGCTATGCTCACCCGGGCCCCACCCCGTGTGGGAGGTTGGATGGCACTGCCTATGGGGGAGACATGGTGGTTTAGTGTGGGCAAAAGCCAGTGGAAGAAATGTTATTCAGCCCTAACACAAGAAAAGAATTAAGCATCCCATCAAATTAGAAAGAACAGTACATTATTAAAACCAGTGTACAGTTTGGAAGCACATAAATAAAATGAGAAACTGCTCTCCTATCACTAGGGGTGTGTCCTCAAACTCCTCATCACTCCTTGCTCTTAATCACTGTGTTAAGATTTCCAAACCAAATTCTTGGTTTAGCCAAGAATTCTAATGTGCAGTCTGAGATGGCAGGAGTGGGAAAGTGAAAGCAAGTACCTGCGAGATTTCAACTGTGCAGGTTGAGAAACCACGAGGGTGAGTGGCAAGCCAGCCATTGCCAACACCACTTTAGGCTCTGGCCACAGGGCAGGAAAATTCAAAATAAGAGCAGGCTTACCTAGTTATCAGCAGAATTAATTCTCCCAGGTTTATCAAGTCTTGAAGCACCAAAAATGTGGGGCTTCAAGGTCTCTCAGGGTTTCAGGTAGCTGCCTGGCTCCTCAGTTTGTGGGGTGCTCTTGGTCGAAAAATGACCAAATACAGCAAGATAAATCAACCATGAAATTAAGGTTATTGAGAAAGAGAAAGATGGTTTACAGGGCCAAGAACAAGATATATTCGCCTTAGGCAGCGAATGAGCCCCCATTGTCACAAGAAGGAAAAAGGCTTGGGTCATTTCTGCCAATTCTCTTTTATACTGTCTGTATCTGACCTACCTCCTGGTTCAGAGGTCACCTTGGAACCAGAGTCTTACTGCGCACGCTGACCTCCTGGGTGCCTCTCTGAGAACTGTGTGTGTGTGTGTTGTGGACTGCGATGTAGATTTAAACTAATGACACAATAATTATTCTCAAGCCTGTTCTGGGTCATTTTTTTAAGAGTCTGTTGTAGGGCGGCGCCTGTGGCTCAGTGGGTAGGGCACCGGCCCCATATACCAAGGGTGGCGGGTTCAAATCCACCCTGGCCAAACTGCAACAACAACAACAACAAAAAACTAGCCAGGCATTGTGGTGGGCGCCTGTAATCCCAGCTACTTGGGAGGCTGAGGCAAGGGAATCACCTAAGCCCAGGAGTTGGAGGTTGCTGTGAGTTGTGTGATGCCACGGCACTCTCCCGATGGCGATAAAGTAAGACTCTGTCTCTACAAAACAAAACAAAACAAAAGAATCTGTTGTAAATGTTGCTGGGCTAGAGGGTCTTTTACATCCTTTTGTAAAATTGGTAGGTTGATTCTTCCTTCCTAGGTGTGAGCACTGAGATGAGAGCCTGGTGTCACTGACTCGGAGAGCGTTCCTAACTAACATTCTGATCTTTGAATTTTCAGTTTGTGAACAAGAGCTCTCCATTTTCCTATTTTGTCTTGGGCCCTTCACATTTAGTGACTAAAGGCTCAAACAGAATAAAAATGTTGGTGTCACAAAATACCTGGTTGGATGCTATTCTGATAATATGCTCAGGTCTGGGTTCAGGCTCATACTTGTGCTCAAGGTAGAGAGTTTGTCTTCTTTCACAGTGAGCATTTTAATGATCTGATTTCATGATAAAAATGGAAAAACGCCAGAGGCATCTTATTCAAAATCTGCAGATGAACTCACTCAGCCGGTTGGTAGAGTGAAGACTCTTATTCTACCAATAGCTAAAGCCACATGGAGAAGGAAGAAAAGAATCAAGCCAAATGACCATTGGCTGTGGTCTTGAGGTCACAGGAATTGCAGCCGAGGCAAGTCTTAGAGTTGCCTTGTGTGTCCCCGAGTGTCTGTTGCAGGATGGGTATGTTCTCAGGGACAGGATGGAAGCAGAATGTTGAATTGGGCCACCTCCCTGTTGCCCTGGGAAGGAAGAGGTGTCTATTGTGCAGACTCTGAAGAGTTTTAAACATTTGGCCTCTCTGTGTGTCCTGCTGTCTGCTCAAGCTAACAGTAGGTAATATTTCTTGAGCTCTAACTGGGGTTAGGGCCAAGAGCTCTGTGCTTTTATTTGGATTATTTCATTTAATTCTTGCAGCACCCAATGACTGATGCCATAGAAACATCGTGCATTTAAGTGATTTTGCTGAAAGTCCCAATTGGTGGTAGAGCCTGGAAGGCAGCCCTGCTTCAAAATCCTTGCTCTTAATCACTGTGTTAAGATTTCCAAACCCAGCTCTATTTTGTGGCAGATCCTCAAATGGATCCACACTTTGCACCATGGTTTAATCACTTCCTCCGTTAAAAAGTTGTTGGTCCTTCCCATCCAAGCCCAGGCCTTTTTTAGGACCTATCACTCTCCTGTTGTCTGTTGCCCAGAGCTGATATCCTAAACGCATACTTTCATTTGTTACTTCAAAAGTTAATTAACAGGTGGAAAGATCATGATTTACAGAAAGTTACTGATACACAATTCTGAGTTGCTCTTCATGAGGTTGTGTTTAAAAGTTATTTAGAGCCAGGCACAGAGGTCATGCCTATAATCCTAATACTCTGGGAGGCCTAGGTGGGAGAGACCAGCCTGAGCAAAGCGTGACCCCAACTCTACTGAAAATAGAAAAAATTAGTCAGGTGTTGTGGTGGGCACCTATAGTCCCAGCTACTTGGAAAGCTGAGGTAGGAGGATCGCTTGAACCAGGAGTTTGAGGTTGCTGTGAGCTGGGCTGATGGCCTGGTACTTAGCTGGGTAACAGAGTGAGACTCTGCTTCAAAAAAAAAAAAAAGTTATTTAGTAATAAGTGATTTAGAATGCATAGCTTGGCATGATAATTTTGTACCCTACACATACTAGGTATGTCTGATAAGGTGATCAGAGGCAGTATACTGAGAAAATGTAGGATCTGAGACAGAGGCGTTAGACCTTAGTTCATCAATGACAGGAATATACTATACTGTGAAGGTTTATATTTGCAGAAGGGTCTAATAGGAAGCTAAAATTTAAGTTAAAGAAAATTGAAGGACTCACTTCAGAGTTGTATTGTAATAAAGTAATTGTTTGCTACTTTTTGCCGGTTCAGTCTGCACACTGCATTAGCCTTTTTTATTTTTGCTAAAAGGGAACCTTTTAAAATTTATATATATATATGTAGGTGTGTGTGTGTGTATTTATTTTTTTATTTTTTTGGAGACAGAATTTCACTATGTCTCCTTGGGTAGAGTGCTATGGAGTCATAGCAACCTCAAATTCTGGGCTAAAGCAATCCTACCTTAGCTTCCTGGGTAGCTGAGATGAGGGGCAACCACCACAACACCCAGCTAGTTTTTCTATTTTTAGTAGGGATGAGGTCTTGCTCTACCTCAGGCTGGTCTCCAACTCCTGAGCTTAAGTAGTTCACCTGGTTCAGCCTCCCAGAGTGCTTGGATTACAGGCATGAGCTACCATACCTGACCCTTAATTTATTTAATTTTTTCACCACTATCACTTAACACCTGAGCACATTTATGCTTTTCTGTGTGCTTTACTAAGAGAAAACAAGTTTTTGTTAATAGTAGGGTTTTTTTTATTATGTGAAAATATTTTTTTACTAGATTGTTATTGTAGATTGCTCAGGTTTCCTCATTGGCTATGAATGTATGCTATTACTACTGAATTGCATAGTGCCTTTGTAACAATGGCTAAAGTATATTTTGTAATACAATATTGAAGAAAGTAAATTGAATCTCTCACCTGTAGTTCTCTGTAGTTCTCTGGGTAGTTCTCTGGGTATGATTAGAGGAAAACACTTCAGACCAAAACTTACAGTTGAGAGCAAACTTTGAAGCTTGGACTCATGGGCTCGCAAAAGGCAACGTAGATTATAAGATTTGCACTTTATGTACTAGTATTTCTTAGACACGGTGTGTATTCTTAATTGACAAAGACAAAAGTAAAAGGATTGTTTAGATCATAAATTAGAGACCTGTTAGTTTTTCAAGAATTCAGATCCATTGAGATGACCTATTTTTTCTATAATGCCCATTTGTATTACTTTGCACTAAAGAACGTGTAACCTTTTGACTGAGAAAGTAGACTTTTCTAGCCTGCCTTGAACTTACTATAGAAGTGGGTACTTCATTAAATTAAACACCTTTTTTGAGTCTTTTCCAAATGCAATGCAACCTTGGAGTTTCTTCTGATCAAATTTTATAACTTTATGAATAGACAGTAAAAGCCCATTGTAGGATTCCAGTGCTCTCCAGATGTTGCCATCTATATATCTTTGATTTCTCCAAAAATAAAATATTCCAGGCTCATTGCTAAAGAGGCTTATTCTTTTGTTTTGTTTTGTTTTTGAGACCGAGTCTCACTCTTGCCCAGGCTAGAGTGCCATGGCCTCAGCTAGCTCATAGCAACCTCAAACTCTTGGGTTCAAGAGATTCTTCAGTCTCAGTGTTCTGGGTAGCTGGGACTACAGGGGCCTGCAACAACACTCAACTAATTTTTCTGTTTTTGGTTGAGATAGAGTCTTATTCTTGCTCTGGCTGCTCTCGAACTCCTGAGCTCAAGGGATCTTCCACTTTGGCCTCCTGGAGTGCTGGGATTATCGGTGTGAGCCCTCCTGATGGGACAAGAAGTTTATTCTAATCATCAGGTTAAATCTTGTTCTTTTACTCCATGGAGTAGCCAACTTGATTGTTTTTAGTTTTATTTGTTTCATTTTGGTTTTTTGTAGTGATTAGTAATCCTGTGGAAAAACGGTTTTAAGTAAATTTATCTCTGTAGCTATACATTGTGTATTAGCTCCAGATTAGGTAGCTGTCTTCAAGGTGATATGTATAAATACAGCAGCATGAAATTGTGTACTTAATTTGAAATCAAATGGACAAAGAACTCTGATACAAGGGTATGTGGATGTTGTTACGAAATGAGATTGCAGATAACAAGAGATTTCAGAATATGAGCGATTTGCCTGTTGCAAACATTTAGCAGCTTTCACAGTCTGCTAAGTATTTGCTACTTGCCCTCACCTGTAAGCAAGTTGTGGTTGGGTAGCTATTTGCTGCTGCAGCTGAGTTCCTGCTTGAAGCTTTGTGCTGCCCTTGGTCAGATGAAAGGAAGAGAAAGGTGGTTATTAATTCCCAGAGATGGCAGTCTGGAATGGAGCGTGTAGGCATGTCCTAGGTAGTTTTTTAGCCTGTCCGCTACCCAGAACTATGGAAAGAAATTTGACTGGGTCTTGAACGCTTTTTTAACCTTTACTAAATGGAGTTGAAATTTCTTTTTTCTAGGACAGTGATGGTGACAAAAGTGATGACAACTTAGTTGTGGATGTGTCTAATGAGGTAACCATTCTTTTCATCAAACTCTGTCTTCAGAATGATCAAATAGTGTTAGGGAAAGCTCCTAATAGTAAATGAAGGAATTAAAGCCATGATGTTTTCCTCTTCCACTTTATATATTAAGAGCTTACCAGTTGTTCGTGTATGGAGCAATAATGGTCCAACAGCCATTAAAAATTTTTTTTATTTCTCTAGTTCTTTTGGATTTCTCAGTTGGGTATCAGGTCCCCCCTCACCCCCTTTCTGCCCCTTTCCTGTCCTGTACCCTCCAAGCAAAGTACTTGTGCCTAAAGATGGATACAATGGATGGTGGAGTTGTTTTCTTTATTGTATGTTTGTGGGTATGTTTGCAGACAACATCTTTGTTTTACATGTAAGGATGTCAGACACCTTGCCCACCCCCAACCTAAGGGACTTTGAGAATGCTCTTTTAATTTAGAGGATGCGTGTGGAAAGGGAAAAAATCTATCCATTGTAAGCAAAGTCACTGAAAACTTTTTATTGTGCTTGTTGAGGACCCTTCTTCTCCACGAGCAAGTCCTGCCCATTCACCCCGGGAAAATGGAGTTGACAAAAACCGCTTGCTAAAGAAAGATGCTTCTAGCAGCCCAGCTTCCACTGCCTCCTCGGGAAGTTCTGCTTCTTTGAAATCCAAAGAAATGAGCTTGGTAGGTAAAGAAAAGTCACATTTACGTATTTGGCAGCAGTGTATTTTTCTTTGTGAATCAGGGGACTCTGCAATACTGGAAATGTGGGGGTTTTGCTGCAAGGGTTGTATTTTTAAGAGTTTAAAAGTGAAACTTAGCCTTCTGTTCTTTGCCCCATGTAGGGTTTACTTTCCCTTCTTGGTTATCCTTTTGGGCCATGATTAGTGGGGATGACAGGCTTCATATTCATTGCCTTCCTTGGTGTACAGCTCTCTGCAACTTGTCAGTTAGCAGACCGTTCAAATCTCTTAGGTTCTAAGTAGTCCTCATTTCTTAGGCTGGCCATTTACTTGGTAGACTGATTCATAATATCAGAGCATGTTGTGGAACATGCCCCCGTATTATAGAGCTCCTCATAATGGTGATATACAGAGGAGGCCTTAGGGGAAGCCTGGAACTGGGGGAATGGGGTGAAGGGTGCATCCGAACCGGTTCGTGTGCTTATTCATTCAAGCAACCAACTTTGTGGAGTGTGTCAACTCTGAATGGTAACATTCTGTGACAACCTTGAGGTTAATCCTTACCCAGGCCCACTAGGCAATATCCAATGTCACTGATGGGGAGGAAAGCACATGTACCTTGACAGGGCTGTATAGCCCTGGCCCATGATCCAAGGCCAAAAAGAGCTGGGATGTCTTTTTGGCCTGTGCAGCAGTTCTTGAATTGTTTTGTAGAGGACAGGAAACTTTGTGATACAAGAGAAGATGCCCTGTGGCTCCTGCCTGATATTAAGTCTCATCTGCTCTGGCGGGTTTACATTGGTTCTGTGGGAAAGTGGGCAGTGATTTTTTTTTTTTTTTAATGTATCTATGTCTAACAGAACAGTAGGGATAGCCTTAGGGCTTTTGCTTCTGAGATGCTGGCTCTGCTGTTTTTCATCCATTCATTTTACTCTCAGGGCTGCCTAAGGTGAAATTAGAAAAGGCATCTTCCCTCGGACATTCTTGGTGGCCAGGGCCCATGTGTTGGGACTGGAAACTGTTCTCTGGGTGGTCATCATTTTTGCTTGGCGCAGACCCAAAGTCCATAAGCCTGATGGAAAATACTTTTTAAAATAAAATCTGCGGAGGAAGGTTTGTGATCATGTTCTGTGTCTCTAGCTTGAGTTTTAATTCTGGCAGGAAGAGGAAAGGTCAACATTTCTCGCTCACAAGTTAATGCTGTCAACATTGTGTGGATTTATGAAAATTGGCTGAGGGAGTAGCAAGAAGGTGCCCAGTGCCCAGCTGTTGTTGTGATAAATTGTGTAATATGGCTTGGATTAAAAATAATACTCATTTAATTTGTTTAATGATACCAGCATGAAAAAGCCAGCACGCCTGTTCTGAAATCCAGCACACCAACGCCTCGGAGCGATATGCCAACGCCAGGCACCAGTGCCACTCCAGGACTCCGTCCAGGCCTCGGCAAACCTCCAGCCGTGGACCCCCTCGTTAACCAAGCGGGTAGAGCATCGGCTCTTTTGCTGCTTTGTTTTATTTCTCCCTTTCTCAGCTTGATTTGTTGTCTGTTAATCTCGTGATGCAATTTCCCCATGAATATGAGATGCACTTGTGGCCACCCCCCTTCCTAGCTCTGAAAAAGCCATGATAAGAAACAGATGTTTGTCCTTGGGTTTCAGCAGCTGTACCCTGTTCAGCCTCCAACTGTTTACATTCAGTTTTTTTTTTTTTTTATTTCCAAATAAGCCAAATCCTAGAGACTTTAGTAAAGTTCCTGATAATTACTCCAAACATAAGCGCCTAACCAAACTATGGTTGTGACTTTGGTGATATCAACTGAAATGGCTGGTTTGGCCTGCTCAAGTATACTTCTGGTCTACTGCAGTTGGCTGGCTTTATGCTGGTACATGCTTCAGGAATCAGTGGTCTCTCCTTCACTAGAAATCAGGAGGGTTTCATTGAAACTCCAGTCCATGAATAAACACGCAACTTGCAACCTGATCTTTTACACTGGGAAAAGAAAAAAGTAACAGAGTGGGCCCAAAGGAAAATAGGCACCAGAATATTCTTCCTAAACCCGTGCTTTGGTTTACATAAATCCAGGATTGGGTTTTCATTTGGAATTGGTACCAGGGAATGGAAAGTTCGGACTGAAGGAGAAATCTTGGATTTTATCAAGAAAATCTTCTTTTGAGATTAAGTCAGGTAAACACTTAGTGCCTTCCTTGATTTGCCCTCTGTGAATTGGGTACAGTAATGCTGTTTAATCGTCCTGGCTTCCTGGTGCTGCCACGTGCACCAATGAGAAGGTGTGTGGGTTGGGCTCCCCCGGGGCCCTTGCTTTCTGGATATGAATTAAGCTCTGGGGAAGAATGGATCCAGTGTATAAACTGGAGGTGATTTTCCCCCCTTGCCCCTGTCTCCCTCTCTGTAATGAATGATGCTGACAAATGACACTAGAATTGCTATTCAAGTTTGACTCCAGTGGGTCAGTTGACTCATGTGTGTCTTACGTTTCCTTTCAGCAGCCGGTTTGAGAACACCCCTGGCAGTTCCTGGCCCGTACCCTGCTCCCTTTGGGATGGTCCCCCACGCAGGCATGAACGGCGAGCTGACCAGCCCCGGTGCTGCGTACGCCAGTTTGCACAACATGTCTCCCCAGATGAGTGCTGCAGCGGCTGCGGCTGCTGTGGTGGCCTACGGGCGCTCCCCGATGGTAGGCTGTGGTCGGGTGGGCTTTGGGTTAGTAGAACTGCGTGCTTCATTGAGCACCGTGGGGCTGGAGGTGGGCAGGCCTCTGGGTGCTGCCTAGACAGGAGCGGTCAGCCTCACACACCTCAGAAACAAAGACGCCCAGTGTCCAGCCAGCGTACTTGCGTTCCTCTTGTCAGCCGTCAACACGCTACTTCATTGAGTGAGGGCCAAACATTTTTTTCTTTTACTGTTTCTGTGGAAGAAGACAAGTGTTGAGAAGCTCCTTTAGTGCTTCAGGGGACATCTGGTTTTCTCCCACCAAAGTAGATTTTTTTCATTTGAAGGTGATGAAATAACTCAAGTGGCTCACAGAAGCCTTTTTATCCGTTTTCTTGAGTTTCTCCTCCACTCCCCCGCTTTTTAAACCTTAGGAAAAAACATTAGGGAAGCCTCAACTTTTTTTTCTTATGCCTATATTATACATTAAACCCAATAAACAGCCCAACTTACCTGTAAGAAGGGATTTCTTATACAGCAGGTAGAGAGACAGACAGATGGACAGAAACCACTGGGGCAGGCTCCCTGTATAGTCTCACCCCGTCTCCTGCCACTATGCAAATGGCTTACTTTTTGACCAAGAAGATACAAAACCACATTTGAAGGGTAAAATTGACTGTATAATCATTGATTGCATCAGGAAAACAGTGTAGATGATCACCCATAGCAAATTAAAGTCCCAGAACCATTTCTGCTTTGTGAAATATGTCATGTACCTTTCTCTCTTGTCTCTTCTTCACGTAGCATTACCACTGATAGTTAGGGGTGATATTAAAATTCATTGATTTTGTTTGTTTGTTTGGTTTTTAAATGTTGCACTTACAGCACAGGCTGTGCAGTGGAGGGTGAGAAAGTTAGTAAGGCAGGCAGCTGAGTGACTAGCTGCTCTCCTAAGTGCTGTGCAGGGACGCCAGGTATGAGCCCTAAAGCGAGTGACATAAAGTAATACCTGGGGACACTTTTGATTATCACAACTGGGGAGAGAAATTGTAATGAAACATAAAGGGTAGAGGCATGGATATTCCACAGTGCCCAGGAGAGTTCCCAACAAAGAAAAGAAGTATCTGACCCCAAATACCAATAGCATGGAGGCTGAGAAATCCTTATGCAACGTAATGCTTTTTGTATTCTCTTGGGCAAGATAGAACACTTTAAGTTTATGGGACTTATTTACCATGAGAGGCTAGTTCTCAATGCACAAACATACCTCCTAAAAGTGTGTCTTGTAATGTTTAGAGGTGGTTATATTATTTCCAGCATTATTGTTTTTTCTTTTGGAGACAGAGTCTCACTTTGTCACCCTTGTTAGAGTACTATGCTATCATAGCTCAAAGCAACCTCAGACTCTTGGTCTCAAATGATTCTCTTGCGTCAGCCTCCCGAGTAGTTGGGACTTACAGGCGCCCTCTGTAACAACTGGCTATTTTTAGAGACAGGGATCTCTTGCTTAGGCTGGTCTTGAACTCGTGAGCTCAAGCGGTCTGCCCTCCTAAGCCTCTCAGAGTGCTGGGATTACTGGCATGGACCACCACACCTGGACCCCATTATTGTTATTATTTTTGGAGACAGGGTCCTTACCACCCAGGCCGGAGTACAGTGGTACCATCATAGCTCATTGCAGCCTAAAAGTCCTGGGCGGCGATCCTCTTACCCCAGGCTCCTGAGTAGTTGGGACTGTAGGTGCAGCTGTTCCTTAAATTTTTTTTGAGATGGAGTATTACTATGTTGCCTATTTCATCCCAAATTTGGGACTTCAAGTGATCCTGCTGCCTTAGCTTCTCAAAGTGCTGGAATCATAGACAAGAGCCACCATTCCTGGCCTTTTAAAATTTATTTTAAATACTAAGTTCTGTTATTGTTCCAATTTATATTGCTTTGGGGATGTACGAATTTCTAATGAAAGTCTTTATGGATGTCAAAGTGTCTGCCTTACATTGACTAAGCCTGCAATGCTTTGTTTTTGTTTACAGGTGGGGTTTGACCCTCCCCCTCACATGAGAGTTCCTGCCATCCCTCCAAACCTGGCGGGGATCCCTGGGGGGAAGCCGTAAGTACCTCTCAGGCCTTGTTGTAAAGGTGGTGACTCAGTCATTGGTATTAGCAGACTAGAATTCCAAAGGGAGCACGGGCTTGGGTGTTTCCAAGGAGATTTCTGGTGTCTTTTCCTGAGGAGTGTTAACACTTTCTATAAATAGGCAGCTCGTAGGTGTTATGCCTCTGTCTTCTCCCTGTGGGCGATCTCATACGTTTGGTTATTTCTGGAGAGAAGCTGTTGGCAATGACTTCGAGGTGGGAAGGAAGAGCTGGAGGTGCTTGGCCCTTCTTGCTTGACCCTGCTAAAGTCTACTTCATTTTTCCATGTGGGTAAAGGGCAGCAGGCAGAGGTTTTCAGCAGTGCTTCATGTGGGTGGTTAAGTTGTCACAGGCCTGGAAATCTCAGAAATTTGAAATGTGTCACCTTTTTACCCAGTTCAGTGCCACCTCTTCTTTATTGTGGTAGAAATGAGAGTTACTTGAAGGGTGGCTTCCACTGGATGCTAGCATCCCAGGTTGACCTCTGGACAAAGTTCTGATTAGTGCCTTAGCCTGAGAAATCTAGAATGGTGACCAGTAAAGTGGCTTTGTGGGGAAGCAGGGAAGATTTAAAGTGCACAAAAGTATTCAGAAGTTGAGAAAAAGTCAGCGGGTTATTCTTCCTAGGTCACTTAAAAAATCACTGCTTTCCATACCGTTAGTAATGAGAAGCATGATTTTATTATATCCTCATGTAGAATTTTTTTTTTTTTTTGAGACATGAGTCTCCCCCTGTAGCCCTTGGTAGAGTGCTGGGGCATCACAGCTCACAGCAATCTCCAACTCGTGGGCTTAGGCGATTCTCCTGCCTTAGCCTCCCGAGTAGCTGGGAATACAGGTGCCTGCCACAACACTCGGCTATTTTTGTTACAGTTTGGCCAGGCCAGGTAGGTTTGAATCCGCCACCCTTGCTATATGGGGCCAGTGCCCTACTCACTGAGCCACAGGTGCTGCCCCAAGAAGCATGATTTCTTTAAAATTCCTAAAATTCTCAAGTTTTATACACAGCAAAATTAAATGAAGGTCTGTCTTCCTTCCCAGAAAATACTCTGCCTTTTCTCAAGCTAGAAAATGGCAAGTGGTCTTTTCAAATGTCGTTTGTCTGGATAGAGGTACTGGTGGTGCATGGCTTAGGCTTTTAACCTGTCTTTATCATATCCTGTACCTTTGTGTGGTTGCTTTCAGTTTTCACCTGTGTGTCACTTGCATATCATATTATTGTGTATTTTGAGTGGTCCATTCTGCTGCCGAGTCATCCTTGTATGGCTTTGGTGAGAGCCTTGTTTCAGGTAAACCACCAGCATGAGGAAAAAGTAAATTCCTTACCTATTACCTGCTTTTTAGGAAAGCACATTTCCCATCACTCCAGTGCTTTTTGTGCACCAGAGAATCTATTTCATGGCAATTCAATTCATAATGAAGTGAGGTCTTTGTCTGCAGTGGGAATTAGTATCAGTTTTCAGAATTTAAGGTGACACCTCGGCCCAGAGAAGAAGCGGGATTGAGGTGGGCAGCAGTGTTGCCGATGCTTCCTCAGCTGGTCAGTTGGTCTCTTCCTGTGGGATGCCACCTGTGCGTCCCATTGTGTGTTTTCTTGGGAATGCCCCTTTCCCTCCACCCTGGGATGTCCTTGGGACACCTCAGGACATACTTCTTATTTGTGGTTCCCAGCAGTGTAGCTGGCTTGTGTCCTACTGATTGGTGAATAGATGAAAGGCAAACTAGTGACATTGTGCTAAGAAGTGATGACAAGTGAAGCAGCTGATAGATCTTCAGGAGGAATAATAGGCAAATCAGGTCAAGTTCAGCTGACCCTTCAGGAAGGCTAGCTTCAAGAATCCAGAGGTGTGAGAGTGGGTTCAGCTATCAAGACCCCACCTTGAGTGTGATGAAAACTTCAGTTGGGGGTGGTGGGCTGATCTGTGAGCTACAGAGTTGATATGGAAAGTCATTGGTGTGTAGGGCACTTTAACCTGGACCCTGTTCCTTGCATACACTCACTTGCTTGTATGTGTGGGTGTTAATGTGATTATACGCAAGACATTAGTGGCATCATCCTGGAGCCAGAATATTCATATCCATGGCTTGTGAGCATCTTGCACTTCTTTGTGTTGAAAGCCGTGCAAATTAGAGTTACAGCGCACCTAGGGACTCACGTGTAAGGGCCCTTTTCTCACCTCAGCCAAAGGAGCTGTTGACCTTTGGATCTGAGTGGTCACTGCTAACTCTAAAAAACAGTAAAAATAGGCTTGGTGCCTATAGCTCAAGTGGCTAAGGTGCCAGCCACATAACACTGGAGCTGGCAGGTTTGAATCCAGCCTGGGCCTGCCAAACAACAACTACAACCAAAAAATAGCCAGACATTGTGGTGGGCACCTGTAGTCCCAGCTACTTGGGAGGCTGAAGCAAGAGAATGGCTTTTAAGCCTAAGAGTTTGAGGTTTCTGTAAGCTGTGATCCAATGGCACTCTACCCAGGGCAACAGCTTGAGACTCTGTCTCAAAAAATTAAAAAAAAAAAGCTTAAAAAAAAAATAACACACAGTAAAAATACAGTTTTTAGGACTCTTTCATGTTTGAGGTGAGCCATATTACATTAGGAAGATAGAATTAGTTAGTATCAGAGGGAAAAATAAACTTCATGTTGTCACCGGGAACTGGGTTATACACTCTTATTACCCGTGTTAATCCACTAATTAGTCCAAGGAGACATGTTGCTCTTCTCATTTCTTAAAATAATGTTACCTGAGGCAGTGTCTCTCAAACCAGTGCTCTTAAACCATTGTGGTGACAGACCAGTTTATTCCCAGTATGTCAAAGATTGATACTTTTGCAACATACAATAGAAATGAATATAGGTGCAAAGAGAGAAAATCCAAAGTCTCCATTTTTGTTACAAGAGTCAACAGCCATAAACTGTCAAGTTGCCGTATTAAGGTTTCTAAATGCTTACCTTTGGTGACTATGCTCATCTCATCACAAATAGTAGCAAATGTTTGCAGACTACGTGTTGAGTGGGGCTGGTCTGAGGCCTGTAAGAGAAATGGAGACAAACCAGTATGGCCAGGGTAGGGTGAACAAGGCAGCAAATGCTATGCAAATAATTCTCTGAGAAATACCCGCTGATGGAATGTGAGGGTAAGGTGGTGGGAGGCACGATGGCTATCATGGACTAGGAGCATGAACTGTGTGTCTGGCTTTGTGAAGATGCTAAGCAAGCTCCAGGAAAGAGGGTGCTCCCCAGTCATTGAAAGCAAAGTAAATACCATAGCTTAGGGGTATCCAACTTGTGCCCATGGACCTCATGATGATTACTTGAGGACGGTTTTGCTTATCTGTGATACTGGATGTCACAAAAAGTATTGCTTATCAGCTGTCATTAGTTATTTGTGTATTTAATGCATGGCCCAACACAACTCTTACCTTTCCAATTTGTGGCAGAGAAGAAAAAAGCTTGGATATCTCTGCATAAACTCGTTAGTGCTAAGTGCTTTTGAAGCAGAGCAGTGTGTGCTAGGGAAGCAAATATGTGTGTAAAGAAGTGACCAAAACTAGAGCGAGAAATACCTCCTGAGGTGTGGAGCACGCATTGAAAGCTGAAGAGTGTGCAGGAAGGAGTGAGCCAGCACTGGTGTGCACAGGGAGAGAGTGTGAGGGAATGCACAGAGGGTGAGCCCCTTATAGCCAGAAGAGTTCAGTCAGGGCTGGAGGACCTTAAAGTTCTTTAAGGCTACGAGTATAAATGCTCATAGCCATGCCACGTGCCTCTGTGCCTCTGGTCATGTGTGTCCAGGGCCGGGGACCCAATGCCATCCAAAACAATACATTTTCCGTGGCTGTGTGAAAACTCGTCCAGCCTTTGAGCTGAAATCTGTCTCCCTGGAACCTTGACCCATCAATCCTCATTCGTTTCTAGCCCCTGAGACCACACAGTGCACTGCTAATCCATCATGCTTACAGCAGCTCTTCACATTTCTGGAACCCTCCTCTCTACCCTCCAGCCTTGCTTCTGGCTCAGTTTGTTTGCTTCAACTGTATCTTGTGGGATAAGATTTTGCGCTCCCACGTCATCTGCTTTCCAAAATGTAGACACTGTCACCTCTGCTCCATCAATACTTCCCCACATGTCAGGGATATCTCCTGCAAGGCTCATAGGAATGTGAGCTCTTTGGGGAACTCATAACCTAGGATGGTGTATAGGGGAGGAGGAATTCTTCTCTACCCTCTTAGAGTCTATACCTAAGAATCAAACTGATTTTGCCCCATCTGCACTTCCCCAGATGTCAGGGACACCTCGTGTAGCTTAGGAGACCCTATTGGGAGCTCATATCAGGGAGGAGGAATTCTTCTTTACTCTCTTAGAGTCTGTACCTAAGAATC
Source organism: Arctocebus calabarensis (assembly GCA_963573935.1). Taxonomy (NCBI): domain Eukaryota; kingdom Metazoa; phylum Chordata; class Mammalia; order Primates; family Lorisidae; genus Arctocebus; species Arctocebus calabarensis. Next base: position 11,168 of record CAUYON010065943.1, on the reverse strand, counting down.
AAACTGACATAAGACGTATTAACAGGAGACAAGCATGTAAATTTCAGTAAAATTTTATTTGTACATGAAAGTTCTCATAAAAAAATAAAGACCCAAAGAAACGTGACTGAAGCAAGCAGCTTATAAACTATATACTTTGTATGCAAAGAAATGATAAATTTGTGAAGAAATGACAAGAGTTTGGGCTCGCTAATCCGCTTTCATTTTAGTTTGTGTATTTAATGTGTGGCCCCAGACGACTCTTTCCAATTTGCAGCAGAGAAGAAAAAAGGTTGGACGCCCCTTAATTTGTCTTCATCGCTTGTTGAAACATTTTCTGTGTTTTGAAGCCCACTTCAGTTACTGCAGTCTTCATGAAGCCTGGGTGGATGCCTTCCCTCATCTGATTTCTCTCCAGTGGCAACCTTGTAATATCTGTGGCACTTTCACACTTTGGCCTTGGATTATATAATCACGTGTACAAGTCTTATTTCCATCTGCTTCCTCCCAGGAGAAAGGAAGTTCCTGAAGGTTCTTGTCCCTTAAAGCACAGATACCTGGTAAATAAATATTTGTTGCATTGAATGGGTAGGAGAGAAGTCTAGGATTGTACAAGACCTTGCTATTCATCCTTTTCCAAAGGAGATTTCCATTTTTCATTTCAGAATTAAGTAGTGGTGATTTTATAAGAGATAACCTCAAGTTTGTTTTCAAGCCCTTAAGGCTAGATTTAATTAGTATTGTTTAGTCAGCTTAACTCAAATTCATTTTTAGTTTTAGGACATTTATTCCCCTGAGCTCTGTGGAATAGATATTGGTAATAGAAATTCCAAAGCTTCGTTAGCCTTTTTCTGGCACTGTAGCACTGCTTTTCTAACTACGTGCCTGCGGGCTGTGCTCTACCTACCTCATGTAGTGGCACCTAGAGGTCAGTAATAACTCAGACTAACAATAGTTTGGCTTAAGATTCTAGGTTAGTTCCAGGTTCCTTCATCCTGTGTTTTAATGCCAGACATATAATTTAGAAATCTTCTACCTACTTATTTAGTGTTTAAATGAATCTTTCAAGTATCTTTTTGGATTTAGAGTCTAAACGGAAAAGAAAATCCTAACTAGCTACGTGGTAAAATTGCCTGTTAGGAAAACATGCTTTGCTCCAGGGGATAGAGACTTTCCCAGGCTTCTGGCCAAGGGGCATTGCCCCCTTTTCTTCCACTTTCTGTTCCAGATCTTTCTTCTGTTGACTATGTCTGGGTTCTACAGCTAATTTATTTGGTGGTTTCAGAAATTAGTTCTCTTTTTACTTGGCATGATTCTGTTAGTTAGGTTCTCCAAAGAAACAGAACCACTAAGAGATAAATAGACGGAGAGAGTTGTATAAAGATTTGTTATAAGGTATCGGCTAAAATGGTTATGTAGACTGATCTCTGCAAGCTTGAGGCCTGGGAAACCCAATGGTGCAATTCCACTCTGAGTCCAAAGGGCTGAGAACCAGGAGCACTGGTTTTCAAGGGCAAAATATGGACAACCCTGGGCCAGCAGAGAGCAGATTCATCCTTCCTGTGACTTTCTCTTCTGTTCAGGCTCTCAATGATGTTCTTCCACATTGGCGAGGATGGCTCTTTAGTCAGTCTATGGTTTCAGATGCTATCTCTTCCAGAAACACCCTCACAGAAATAATGCTTTATCTGGGCATCCTTTAGCCCAGTCAAGTTGATACATAAAATTAATCAACACAAGAAATTTGTGTGCTTTTTTTTTTCGGTCTATTAAATGCTAAGAGTAATAGACCTGTTCTGTGTCTTATTATTGCCCTATATGTTTTAGTTTAACTTCGGTTTTTCTACCCTCTGATGATCTAGGAATGTGTAGCTTAATTTCTTAGTATTAGGTTGAAATGAGGCCCTTTTAATGTCAGTGACATTTAGCTACAATTATGCCTCCCTTTACTTCTTAATCTTCTTCCTTCGAAATGACATTCTGCTTATAAGGTGTAAATGCAGTTTGTATCTTTCATGCTTGGATAATGCTTGTGTTTGTCTCAAATTTTTGAATTGAGCTTTGAAACAGCAGTATATTAAACCTCTTTATTTTCCTTTTCCTCCAGTATTCTCTCACTTTGTATCTTTCTCCTGCGGGGATCATTGTTTCTGGCCCAGCTTATTTAGAGGTTTAGAAGCACTTAATTGATGGAGGAAGTAGGTCTTAGAATCTTACATGCTGACTTTGACTGGAGAATCTCCTTGTTTATCAACCAAGTCATCTCTTCTCATTTTCTCTGCTTGTAATCTTCTTTTTCATATCCATTTTAAGAAGTTTTGTATTAGTGTTTGTTTTTTTTAATTAATTAATTTTTTTAAAATTTCAGTTTGGCTAGGGCTGGGTTTGAACCTCCACCCTTGGTATATGTGGCTGGCGCCCTACTCACTGAGCCATAGGTGCTGCCCATATATTTGTGTTTTTAAAAAGTGAGAACAGAAATGTATCCAACTAAATACGGAAACAGCATCTCCCATCCTAATGCTTCAAAGTCTTCTTCTTATATTTTGATTTATTAATAAAACTTTTCATTGATATAGAGGTGATATCTTTCAGATAAGATAAAAATTGTACCTTGATCTGCATATTTGCTATTTGTGAGGATGCCTAAAGGGAATGATTTTTCCGAATTGGAAAAATCTTGGCCAGAAGTAAAGAATTTTATAGATGTTATGGGTTAGATGTATAGACCTTAAAAAGCAAAATTTAAAAAGTAAAGCTTATTATATTGACAGAGGGAGATTTTACCCATTATAAGAAGGTAAATTACATACCTAATGACCTATTTTTTTCTTCTGCAACCTTAGTATGATAGGGCTCTGATTTTCTCACATCACTATTACTATTCTGCCCCCATCCGGCAACTACTTTCATCAGTTTTCAGACTAAGAATATTCTCCAAAATCATAAATTACATTTTGTCATTTATCTTAGAAGAGGCCAGACCTCAGAAGCTTCTGTGCCAGGTCTCTCGACTGGGCTCTGCTCTGTAAGAAACCGTGCTGACAACGTCCACACGCTCATGTTGCTTGTCATGTGCAGGGTCGGCATCTTCATCCTGGTGGGTGCCCCCTTGAGGGGATGTTGTTGAAGGTACTGTAATGAGGAGGCTAAGGGAAGGGGTCAGAGCTCCACTTGTGCAGTTGGCGCTGAGCTGGACCAGCATGTTGTCCCTACCACTAACTAGCTGGGCAGGCGTGGGCAAGTTACTCAGCTTCTCTGGTGCCACTTTCCCTCATCTCTAAGTACCAAGGGATAGCATACTACCTCCTGCACATAATCAGCAGCGGTTGAGTAAGAACTACACTGCGTGCATTTCCTTAAGTACCTTCCATGTGCCTTCGTTTACCCCTCAGCAGTCCTGGGCATATGGCAAGTTTAGTCAGGGCATATTGTTAACGTAGGGAAATGAGGTAGACACAAGGTAAACATGCTCCCCACATCATGCTGGCCATTAAACTGAAGCGGTAACTTGAGACTCCTTGCATTTCATTTGGGCCATGCTTTCCAAAGCCCAGGCACAGGGTCAAGCTGGTTCCTTGTGACCTTTGGTTGCTTCTGCCACAGCCTGCTTTGGAAGGGGCTGGCGCCCCCTGGATTTAGCCGACTTGGGGAAAAGCCATGGATTTCACTTGGTGTTGCTATAGTTGCTTTTGTCGTCTGTTGAGTGGTCTGAATCTGCTTTCTAGGGACTGCTTTTCTCCCTTGGGAAAGTTGTTGCCATCACTTAGTAATATTTGAGGTAATTGCTAGACAGGGCCTGGGAAAAGGTGGCTGGTGCAAGCTGAGCAGTTAAAGGGTTGCCCACCTTCTTGTTTCAGGTCTTTTATTTATTTTTATTTTTTTGAGACAGTCTCTCAAGCTGTCGCTGTGGGTAAAGTGCTGTGGCATCGCAGCTCACAGAAACCTCAAACTCCTGGACTCAAGCAATTTTCCTGCCTCAGCCTCCCAAGCAGCTGGGAACACAGACACCCACCACGATGCCTGGCTATTTTCTTTTTTGGTTGTAGTTGTTGTTGTTTGGCAGGCCAGTGTTCGATTCGAACCTACCACCTCTGGTGCCTGTGGCTGGCGCCCTAGCTGCTAAGCTACAGGTCCTGAGCCTTATTTCAGGTGATCTTGCCAGAGCAACCTTTCACATCTCAGTGTCTAAGTGAGGAGGGAACAGTAGATGACTTGGGGTGCTCTGATTTATTGCTTGAGCACCAGCTGTATGCTGCCCGTGAAGAACTCTCACATGGGAAAGACAGAAGTGTTCACAGGTATGATAAATACTATAGTCTTGAAGCGCTAAGAGCCTGGGAAAAAATTGTCCCGCCTGGGGAGGTCATAGCAGGCAGAGGGAGGGAGGCGGTGTTGTTCTAGGCAGGAGGGAACAGTTTGTGTGCAGCTTGGAGACGTGACAGCATGTGATATTTTAGGGAATTGGCTTGTTGTCCCAGGTGGCCAGGCATTTAGAGCCACACGAATTAAGACTTGTTGGCATTAAATTATAAAGGGCCTCATGAGCCCTAAAGAGCTTGAAGAACAAATGAAGGTTTTTAATACAGATTTTTGATGCTTGTTAATCCAGCAAAAACTTCATTCACATCAAGGGTTCCAAGTCCAAAGGCCCCGGCGTCTCCAGGCTCCATGATTCTTTATTATTGTGTACTTGATTTGGCCACTGCAGTTCCTGTGTTTCCAGCAATGCAGCAACTCTGTAAACACCTGTTTTCCTTTGGCCACAGAACACAGCATAGTTTTATTAACAGGAGCCAGTCTGCTAAGAAAAACAACCTGCTTTCCTAGGAAGGCAGTCTTGTTCACTACCACTGGGGGGGATTCTGGTGGGATCTTTCCTTTTAGTTCCTTCACCTCTGCTGTGTGCCTAGTAAATGAAAAGCCCTTGTTCTAAATGAGTTTTGATTTCATTCCATTTTTAAATCTGTGAAGGGTAGTGGGCTTTATCTTTCTAATACTTCAACTAGGCTTTAGAATCAGCAGCCATCCTGCTCCTTAGGTGTGGTGGGGCAGGGGCCCCATTGTGTGGTTTGCTTAGATGCTGGTGGGCCTAGCAGTCCTGCCGCTAACCAGGGATCCAGGGACTCTTCTTTCTGCCCTGCATTTACCACAGTTCTAACCTGACGTCCTTTTCTCCTTTTTAGATGTTTAACTCTTTGCCGAGTTCTTTCTCCTCCGAGACCTCATGTGTCAGGGACTGTGTTGAGTGTTTTGTAACTGTTATCTCTTTAATCCTTACAACAATTCTTGTGACCCCTACATGTTATTATTATTTCTATTGTATGGATCAGGGAATAGACACAGCATAGGCTACAGCCTGGCTAGTTAGCAAGACCACAGTTGGTGTGGCTGGTGTGCCAGGCTCCACGTCTGAGGTCCATTTGATGTGGACTTGGCTGGCACCTCCTGTCATGTGTTACTTGGCTAGGAGCCCTCCCCTCACTTTATCTTGAATAAAATGGATCTAAACTTTAAAAATTGAAATAACAATCTACATACAGAAAAAGACATGAATCGTAGCTGTATAGTTCAGCAACTTTTCACCATGGGCACACGCCCAAGGAACCAGCCCTGGATCAAGGAATGGGACAGGATTATTGCCCCAGAAGTTGCCAAGGGTGACCAACACTATCCCTGCCATCCAGTAAAAACCACCGATAAATTTTGCCTATGTTTGGACTTTTGTAAATGCAATCACATGACAACATTCTATTGTATTTTTAGCTGACTTCATTTTTAATTCTGGTTTAAGGGATATTTATAAATACTCACTATCTGTTTATAAATTCTCTTTCCTGATTGGCTTTGCTTTTTTTCAGTTCCTTTATCAGTAGAGAAAGTGAGCTTCCTTTTGGGATCTCTTTGACATCATTATGATAATGCCCCCAGCGTGGCCTTTTATCAAGGAAGTTCCCTGAGTGTGGTGAGGGGGATAATTCCGAATGGTCTCCCTCACTCCTCTGGTTCTTTCCTTCCTGTTGCCTCCTCCTCCTACGCCAGCCCCCCTGCTGCTGTTCTGGTTTGTTCATTTGATTAGGCGCTCCTGGCTCCAGCACAGTGGGCAGCCCCAGCTTCCTCTGAGGTCCCCTGTGACTGATACATTAACATCCATATGGGTTTCCCCAGGGACAGATGAATGTTCACAGCTTCTGACAGCAGTTGCTGCACTGCGAATCAATTTTAAATTGCCTCAGCGTGATGATCGCAGACCTCCTGTGCAGTTTAAAGGAGAGGACACCTGGGAGACAAGTGGGTGTCTTCCAGAGACCAGCACATAGACCTCCCGCTGTACGTCGTGTGTCTATTTTAATCTGGAACATTTAACTCTATAATAAGCAGGCTTCCAGTTGAAGCAAGATAACATGTCTTTCCCCTGAAAACACAGCACAAAACACTTGTCCTTACCCGGTGGTGCCCACATCCATCTTTGGTCCTCTCCTCCCCTAACAACCACTCTTAGAAAGTATGTGTCACTCGATTGTTTTATTTTATGGAAAGAAACTCACTTGTCATTTGTTCAGTGTCACCTAGACGTTTGTTTATTACTCTCAGAGCCAGGGCATAATATGTGATTTGGGGTCATATAATTTGCTACTGAACTTAGCCCTAGGAGAATTCTTTAAAGTCCAGAATTCATTCTGTTCTATTACATGAATAGGTTTAAATAGACTTAAACTTCCAGTTCTGTGATTGACTTATAGGGCAACAAAATGCTATTTAATTACAACTCCAAACATCCCATAATAAGTTGCATAGGTCCCTATTCACCTCTCATGTGTGCGTATTGAAATGCTTTCTAGATTTGATACCAAAGGGTCCTCCTGCTGGATGGAAAAATGAGATTTAATGGTTTGGTGATGTGAGGGCCTTGAGCTGTACTGTTATATATTCTATTTATTAACCAGGACATTCCCATAGTTCTCATTACATGGTGCTTAATTAATCAAATTAAGAGTAACATTAAAGTTTTGGCCAAATAGCTATTTAATATTAGTTATTGGAATATTTGCCAGAGGATGACATATCTAAGATTGTGCCCCTTGGTTAAGGTGAGGGGAAATTTAAAAGTTTTTATATACTTGGTATTTTGCTTTTAAGGAGGGAAAAATAATAGCATGTATTTTATTTTCAAGAGAAAGTTTGTGAGTTTTAACTTTAGAGAAATAGAACTCTGATACCTGGTGTCAGTTTTCAGTTTTGTGCCTGCTATGTCATTGTACAAAATTTGAGTTAGTATTAAAATGAAAATTGAAGCTCTGTGTTCGTACTCATGGTGTTTATATATGTAAAGGCGCCAATGACAAGTTCCAGAAAGGGTCCAGGCTTATCCTTGGGAGTTATGAGAAGGAGGAAACAGTACGTGCTTTATTGACTGTTTATGTTTGAACTTCTAGATCTCCTAGTGATGTCTCAGATAAGAAAATAAAAGTCGTAGTCTTCAAAGTCGGATATGCATAATTCTATCAATTGGGATAATAGAAAAATATTAGCAGTGAAAATACTAGCACTTCCAGTTTTTCTGTCTTCTAAAATGTCTTTTCTTTGTGTATGTTTTGTAATGTCTGCAGTATATTAGCTCTTGGAGTTTAACTTTAGTTCATTGGAAAAAAAATACACTTTAAATTTTGGTTTGAAAATAGAGGTGGGTTAGGTTAGGTTTGTTTGTATTTAACAGGGGAAGAAAGCAGTGGCTTAAATATTATGGAAGTTTATTTCTCTTATAAAAGATGCTGGTTGTCACCTGATACCCAGGGCAGATATCATAGCCTTGTAGTGTCACCAGGGCCTCTGCATTCTGTCTTTCTGTTCTGTGTCCCCCAGCAGTCTCTTTCCATCATCAGAGTCACCTTGTGTCCCCAAAGGGCTACAGGAACTCCAGTTGTCTTGGAAGAATCGTCTTTTAGCTGGAAACTTTGCTGCCTTAGGTAAAACTGATGTTCATTACCAAGGTAGGGAAGGGAGATAGTTGAGTGGGAAACTTAAAAAATCTGTTAAAGAGGTTCGGTGCCTATGGCTCAAGCGGCTAAGGCGCCAGCCACATGCACTTGAGTTGGCGAGTTCGAATCCAGCCTAGGCCCACCAAACAACAACGATGGCTGCAACTGAAAAATGGCCAGGTGTTGTGGCAGCTGCTTGGGAGGCGGAGGCAGAATTGAGGTTGCTGTGAGCTGTGATGCCACAGCACTCTACCCAGGGCAATAGCTTGAGGCTCTGTCTCAAAAAAAAAAAAAAAATCTGTTGAAGATCATCATTTGACTTAATAGAATCTCTTTTATTTTTCTTGTTTATACAAAGAGAGTTTTAAGTCCAAGCTTCAACTGGGGATTAGAATGCTGTTTTTTGTTGTTATTAGTGTTGAAATACACTGTTGACTGTTTATAATTACAAGATTTTAAGAGTTTCTTATTAAGCCCTAGAAACATTTTAAATACATTAAGAAATTATATAAGGTGTATATGGAAAGAGTTATTTTATGTTACTTTGGAAGCACAATAAGTGTTTTATAAGAAGAGGGAATGCTTTAGAATGGATAATTGCAATTTTTTAAGTATTAAAAAAATTTAAAATAAAAGTCAATACATGTGTCATTTGCTATACCCTAGATTTCTACTGTTATGCATTTTAAACCTGTTCCATCAGTAAACCTTCAAAAGGAACCATAACACAAGTATCTTCCCTTTTCTTCATCTTTCTCCTAGAACAGGAGTAATGGGGTAAATGACTGGTTCCTTTGTGATAAATGTGTTTTTTGTCTTTTCTCCTATCCTCCTCTCTTCTGATCCCCCTCCAAAAGTGCGTACTCCTTCCACGTCACTGCAGATGGTCAGATGCAGCCTGTCCCTTTTCCTCCCGACGCCCTCATTGGTCCTGGAATCCCCCGACACGCTCGCCAGATCAACACCCTCAACCACGGAGAGGTGGTGTGTGCAGTGACCATCAGCAACCCCACGAGACACGTGTACACGGGTGGGAAGGGCTGTGTCAAGGTCTGGGACATCAGCCACCCTGGCAACAAGAGTCCTGTCTCTCAGCTCGACTGTCTGGTGAGTGAACAGGAACTGGTGCACAAGGGTAATTTTTCCCTGGAGACTCAATAAGGAAATAGCTGTCCAGGCCTGGGTTTTATTCCCATTATGAGGAAATAGAAGCCCCTTCTGTTTCCTGTGTCAGCTATTTAAACCACTCCCACCCCCTCCATAAATGTGAGGGTTTTATTTGTTGCTACTTCAGTGGTAAGACGCAGACTTGGTGGTTTTCTTTTTTTAATTGTTTCTTACAGTGGTTTGCAACTTCCCTTGTGTGGACATGGAATAGAAAGGGTTTCCCATTAATGGATGAAGGCATAGCTAGGCCTGGACTCTGATTTCTCCCATCTACTTCACTTTTGATTTCCCTGCAACCTTCAAATAAATACTGAAAAGTATTTACATCTGATAGTTTACTGATAGCATCTGATAGCATAAAACCCATTCTGAACAGGGTTTGTAATTTTAAGGGAGACCTAAGAGAGCTGGTTTACTACCTTAACTTCAAAAAAGAGTTAAAAGATCTCACTGCAGAAAAATCAGGGCAGCCGTCAGTAAACCAGGAACAGTGAGAAAGCTTTCCCAAGACACCTACGCCACCTCCTCCCAGCCTCTGAGAATACCATTTTGCATTTTTCAGGGACATAGAACACTCCAGGGCACGTCCCAGTGTCTAAACCGTAACCCCAGGATTTACAGAACACATACCATTGGCCTTAAGCAGACTCTCAGCTGCCTCTGCCCCTGGGATGGTGTCTGCCTGTGCTCTGCTGTCCTGGGTGGTGGCATTTGCCACTGCCTGCCTGGAGTTGTAAGGATTCCAAAGAGAGTGTTTCCGAAAAGCGGCAGTGTTTTTGAGACACAGAGACTTTGGGGGTAGTTATTAGTGTATTTTTAAAAAATCAGATAACTTAAAAAATATCTCTATTAATGAAACTCATACTTAAATATAACTCAGCATTCTGTAGTAGGAGTATTTTGTGAAGTTGTGTGCTTGAAGTTTCTATTTGAAAGATAGGCCAATATTAAAGCGTGTAAGAGAACTCAGCCATACCTATTTGGATATTTGGGTTTAAGTTGGAGGATAGTAATTATTTGGGAGTGTAGCTCATTAGGTCCCACTCCCCTTCATAAGTGTTGATGGAGCTTTAGACAAGAGTCCTTCTGACTGATGAAGACACAGTCCACCACTGAGGAGAGTATTCAGAATAATGAAAACCAAAACATAGACAGTGTTCTGCAATTCCCAAACAGTAAATAATGGGAGCAAAAAATTCAGAAACCAATATGTTTGTTGTTGTTGTTTTTTAAGTATTTGAGGCACAGAGTCTTGGTTAGTCACTCTGGATAGAGTGCAGTGGTGCCATTATAGCTTACTGTCCAACTTCTGGGTTCAAGCAATCCTCCTGCCTCAGCTTCCTGAGTATCTGGGACTATAGGCACACAGCATCAGCTGGCTAATATTTTTATTTTTAGTAGAGAAGGGGTCTCACTCTTGCTCAGGCTGGTCTCAAATTCCTGAACTCAAGCAAACCTCCCATGTTGGCCTCTAGAGTGCTAGGATTATAAACATGAGCCACCATGCCCAGCTTCTTAAACTTCTTTTGAAAAGTGGTTTCTTCATAGAGAAGTACATTCACTCACCTTAATACCCAGGTGATTTCAATTCTGTCTGTGAAGCACAACATCAGAACAGTAATCTAAGCTTTCACCATGCCCGGGTGGTACAGGGAGTTTGTTTCATTTACTATTTTGAAGGAGACATTTGTAGTCAGACCCTTTTCTTACTACAGAATTCTTGCTTTGTTAGAGTGTCTGAAATACCACTCTTTAAGTCAAGTCAATATAGCAGTTAGAGATATGGTGCTGTTATTGCTTAAAATTCATTATTATAACAGTTGGATCATGTTTATTTCACAGAACAGAGACAACTACATCCGTTCCTGTAAATTGCTCCCTGATGGCTGCACTCTCATAGTTGGAGGGGAAGCCAGCACTCTGTCTATTTGGGACCTGGCGGCTCCAACCCCACGCATCAAGGCGGAGTTGACATCCTCAGCCCCCGCCTGCTATGCCCTGGCCATCAGCCCCGACTCCAAGGTCTGCTTCTCGTGCTGCAGT
>CAUYON010065941.1:0-14356 GCA_963573935.1 Arctocebus calabarensis | reverse complement strand
AGGCGCCGAGCCCTTTTTTTTTGAGACAGAACCTCAAGCTGTCACCCTGGGTAGAATGTTGTGGCATCACAGCTCACAGCAACCTCCAACTCCTGGGCTCAAGCAATTCTCCTGCCTCCGTCTCCCAAGTAGCTGGGACTAAAGGCGCCCACCACAGCGCCTGGCCATTTTTTGATTGTAGCTGTCACTGTTCTTTAGTGGGCCCGGGCTGGATTCGAACCCGCCAGCTCATGTGTATGTGACTGGCGTCTTTGCCGCTTGAATCCATAGGCGCTGAGCCTATCTTTTTTTTTTTTTTTTTGAGACAGAGCCTCAGCTGTCACTCTGGATAGAGTGCTGTGGCATTCACAGCTCAGAGCAACCTCTAATTCTTGGGCTCAAGCGAGTCTCCTGCCTCTGCCTCCCAAGTAGCTGGGACTACAGGCACCCGCCACAATGCCCGGCCATTTTTTGGTTGCAGCCGTCATTGTTGTGGCCGGGGCTAGATTCGAACCCACCAGCTCAGTTGTATGTGGCTGGCGCCTTAGCCTGTTGAGCCACAGGCGCTGAGCCCATCATAAAATTTTGATGTGCATCTTCTTTCATGCAAACAGGTGCAAATTCTTTTTTTTTTTTTTTTTTTGTCTTGTTCATTTTGCATCCTCAGCACCTGCTGGGTGTCTAACATATAAAAAATGCTTAATCAACAGGTATGTCGAATGAATGATGAATGAGCACATAGATAAATGAATGTAATAAACATGTTAAGGAAGCCTAGGACAAGAACCCCAGAGATAAAAAGGGATATGTACCCACTCAAGTTGTTGCCTGCATCTTAACTAGACAGCATTAAATCAGCAGCATTTAATAACTGATTCGATTTGGGGCAAGAGCCAGTCAAAGGTGATAGATTTTGAAATTAAATGTCTGGGAGAATGATGCTGGATTGGGTGGGAGCAGAGTGTAACTAGGTACAAAAGAAAATGAGATTGGCTTTTGTCTTGTTGAGTTAGGGTTATGATGCCAATTTAGTCTAAAATCCTTAGAAAATCTGGGAATACAGACTGCAGCTCCAAAGAGAAAGCAAAGCTAAAGGAGAGGTTGAATGTTACCTGTAGAGAGGCATCAGCCTCAGCTGTGAGTGAGCATGAACTTGTCCAGGAGGGAAGGCAGAGAAGACAAAGCAAACACAGATAGTGCCTCAGGAAGGGAGGCAAGAGGTGCTGGTATCTGAAGTTTGAGAACCAAATCTTGATCTCCTGATCCAGTTATCTGATCTTTTATCCATCCAGCTGACCCAGAAAACACCACAAATCCTTGTTCTGTCTAGAGAAATGAGGCCTTTAAATGCATGATGCATTCTAGCCATTACCTACAATCACCAGCTCTTGCATCAACCATTAGCCGTGGTTCACAGATTGCTCCTCGAGGCTGTACATTGCAAACTTATTTTTCCCTCTGATGCTATTTAGTTTCTGATGATGTTATTAAAATGTAAGTATTTTTTATAATGAGCTTAAAGGGAATCCACTTAACCAAATTGTTCGTAAAAGGAATAAAACACGTCAAGGCTCTGCTTTGCGCCAATCCACCAATATAGGATCCTGCCGTTGCAAGAACCTTCTTATGTAAATATTTACAAGGAGGGTAAAAAAGGAAAGTGGTTTAGGGAGCCAGCAGATGGAATAATACAAGAACGAACTTGAACACAGTCAGAATGGGCTTCACCACCAACAGGGAGTTCTCTCAGGAATCTACCATTGCCTAGAGTGGAGGTGGGTGAGAAAGGAAGACTATAGAGTTAAAAGGAAAAGCAGCTTCTGGCAAATCTTCTCTTGGGATTCATTTCAGCTAATCTCTGAAAACCAGGTTTTTGTTTTTATTAAAATCTTCAAAAATGAATCTATAATAAACCCTCAATAATATTTAGGAATTAATTTATTATCTATCACTTCTTGCTCTCTAAGCAACTCCTACTATCTCCCAGAGTTTTTCCAAGGATGCCCTCTTGGAGGTTGGAGGTGGTTAAGCAGGAGCAGAGCTTGCTTCTGGGTTATCCTCTCCGAGGCCCAGGGCTGGCCCCTTTGCATCCCACTTCGGAGGCAGCAGAGTCTGTTCATGCTGCCACACATGAGCTTATTATGCTTTCTCGGTTTCCATTTCTCCATCTGCCTTGAGTAGCCTAATTGCAAAGAAAGGAGCAATCACAAATCTATCAATTACATAATGTTGTTGCAACTACTCTCCTGCCCTCCTCTGCCTTCTCACTGGGTCCCCCATACAATCCTTTCCCAACTCAGAGCACGTTTGACGCAAACTTGGCTCACAATGCATTTTGCAAATAAACCACAAAATAACACGATTGTAAAAATGTTAGCTGCTAAAGTAATAAATAAGAAAATAAATAAGTACGTAACCACAGACCCTTGTCTGGCTCCTCAGCTTTCTGACCACAGCAGCCCTCTGCTCTCTGTCCCTGCTTAGGGACTGAGAGAGGAGGCCAGAAAGATGGGGAGACAGCTCATCCTTGCCCAGGTGTCTCCTAAGTGAGACAGACAGATTTAGAGACAGATTTTTTTCTCTCGCTGTCAGGCAGAAAGTTCTATAGCAGAGCTACCAAGAATGGGAATCATTGCCCGAACGGAAAAGGCAGGCTTCTTGCCTCCAGGGTTTCAGATTCACCCATTATTTTGTGAGCTCCTAATAGGGGTTGGGTTCCCAGTGCCTGGAAGCATGTACGGGGCCTCACATTCGGCAACCCTGGGAAGTGAGTATGATTGGTCTTAGTCAGGAGATGAAGCCACTAAAGCTCATCAAGAAACAGATAGCCGTTGGACTACGACACTTCACAAATGCTGTGAAACCTTTGTAATGACGAGACTGGAATGAGGGCAGGATAGGAGAAATATCCTGTGATTTTCCCTTCCCTCACCACCACTTTCAAGCCTGTCTTTTCAGATGCCTCAATTTTCAAAGACTTTGAGATTAAAACACCAAATGCTGAATACTGGGCCTGCCAAGTATTTTACTTAACATTTACTTTGAAATCCCGATAGCCTGAAGCCCAAAGCTCCTCTTCACCAGAAGACCTCGGTGCCTAGAAGGGTGCCCCCAAGATTAGACCAACGCAGTCCAGTCAAAGATGAAACGGGAAATTGAAAGCTGGGTCTGGAGCTGAATTACAGAGGACAAAAGGTTTCATTCAGGGCCAGTATATAAAAATATTGTGCCCCAGGAGAAGGGTTAAATATTAAGGATGGAAAAGAAAGGCAATTACATTTAATATATACAAAGACAGCAACGTGCTGGGCGCTCTGGTCAGGGCCTCTGCATCATGCACCACACAAACTCAGAAGTCCCTATGTACATCATCGTGTGCATGATGGGGCCCCCCACAGGGCTGTTCTACTTCCAGTTTGGTTTTGGTCTCATATACATCTCTAGATAGTCAAGTTTATTAGCAGAGTGAGGAACTGGAGTCCATCAGCAAACAGCATAGACATTGGCATACAAAGCTTGAGCCTTTCTTTGTTTATTCCTGTGTCTTTCTCTCATTTTCCAGGATAATTTGTGTTTTTCCAATATATGGCCTTCAAGATTGAAAACTTCCCACAGGAAGCCCCCCAGGAACCCCTAGCAGAACTTACATCTCCTGCCTCTGAACTCCCAAACTACCAGACGTGCCTGGTGGGGGTGGGTCACTACTGCCTTCCTTGGGCTTATTGCCAGTGGCCATGGTCTGTCTACTACAATGACAAGGCAAAGGCAGGATACACTCTTTTTATTGGCTTCACAGCTGCTCCCTAACTGGGGCTCTGTCTATAATAAAGATATCAAAGCTGCCCTCAAGGGGATTTCATTCTAAGAGAAGAGGCAAACAGAGAAAGGAGAAAGGAGGAAAAGCTGATGGGGAAGGAAGTCAGGGAGGCAGGTGGGATTGGGGAGGAGACAGGAGAACTCTAAGACCCTTCAGTTTCACTTTCCCAAAGTAGCAGCTGCAGAAAGTCAAGGGCCATTTCTGGCATTTCCCGATTCTTTCGCTAATTTCTGCCCAATGACTGCCACTGACATAGCCAGCTGCCACCAGAGGTTGGACTGGACACAGACACCCAGATAAGCCCCCAACCATGCCCACCAGAAAAGACATCAAAGCCTGGAGCTCCACTGCCCAGAGGCTGGTGTGAGGAAGAATCAGCCCCAGCTGGCAGAGGACAATACACTCCTGTGGCTGTGGGCTCTGCCTTTCCTGCCTGCTGGCAACCTGGCTCCATTGCTCTGAGCTCGTCCTGGGGTGAACCCGCCAGAGGCCCTCCTGCTTCTGGACAGGTATTCAAATGAATGAATGTTTTATTTTGAAAGACTTTGTTTAAAAATAGGGTCTCAGAACTTTCTCTGTTCCTTTCACTCTCATGCTCACCAATGCCAGTATAAGAAAACTTTAGGCCAGTTTGAAATCAACAACATTGAAGCAATTAAACATTGGTTGGACTCCCAATATATGGCCCAGGAATAGAATATCCCTGTGTGGGAACTTTCCACAATTTCTCTTCTGAATCTTTCAGATTTGCTGCCGAGGACATTGATCTGCCTCACAAGAAGCAAGTTGTGATTCACCACAGCGTCGTGTCCATGCGTGGCGAGGTGCAGCCACGTGGAGCCTCTGTCCACATGCGGCCTCTGTCCTTGTCAGCTCCTGAGGCTGGTTAAACTTTATCCACAGCATGGGATGGGTGCAGTAGTTTGGGCCCTTCCAGCACCTACTTTCTCATATTCTGGCAACAGCACCTTACTTTTCTTTTAGGGAACTACCACTCCCACTCTTAATCCACATGGTTTATGAAGATCTGCCCTTACTCAACCAAGCTCCAGCAAAGAACAGACCCAGGCTTGGCCCATCAGCATGTGTATCCTCGATGGCCATGGTTGTTGCATTATAGATAAGCATGTGTTCATTTCAGTACATGGAGAGCTGATCTGGGGATTTGTGCCAAAGTTACTTCGTGGGGGGGGGCAAATTTTATATTAAGCCTCTTAAACTGATATGATATAAACCTGCAGATACTGAGATATACCAGGAAAAATGGTGCCTGATAGAAAGATCGGCACAGAGGAAGGCATAGCTGATAGAAGGCAAGCACAGTTCTGATTTTTTTTCCAAGATAGGGTCTCATTCTCCCACCCAGGCTAGAGTGCAGTGGTGTCATCATAGTTCACGGTAACCTTAAACTCCTGGTCTCACGTAATCCTCCTGCCTCAGCCTCCCAAAATGCTGGAATGACAGTTATGAGCCACAGTGCCCATCCAGTTCTGATTTTCTTACTTAATTTTTATGGCAACTATTCAGTTATGTGCCCCAATTATTTAGTTATGTGCTAAGTGTTTTTTCACTTAGCTTACTTTGAGTTGGGTTCCTGTTAGCTGCAAGCAAATGTGTCCTGGTTAATACAGACACAGAAATAAATGCATTATAAAATTACTATCTTTATGAAAAATTAAAACTATGTTTTATACTTTGTAAAACAAAGTACCATCATGTTCCTTTTCTCATTTAAACATCATGGCAATTCCCAAAAGTGGCCATTATCACACTCTTTATTTAATACATGAAAAAATGGTGATTAACAAATTTATGCAAGCTCTGGTATCCCGCAGGTACCTGAGCCAGAACTCAAAAACTCCAATCTTGTGTTCCTGCTCTGAATTCAGAGGCAGTGGCACCCATCCTTATTTCAGAGATTTTAAATCAAGTACAAGAGACCAGCTGAGACCACGGATAAAGTTAAACAGTACAAAACCAGACAGTTCATATGATGATGAGATATACCTAATAAGGCAACATTTGTTTGTCAGTAAAATTGATGGTCCCTTAGAGAAAGTGATTTATGTGTTCAGAAGGAAGAGAGAGTGCTAAGGCTTAGCCAGCATTTGGAGAATGGATGGAGGAGAAGGGATTGCATTATTGTTAAATTTCCTCCAGAGGGTTTAAGGCATCTTGGGATGTCAGATCTTGACAGGCTTTTTAAAATTTCCTACTTCAATCCCTTCTTTTTACACAGAATAAAACAAGATTGGTAGGAAAAGGGGAGTTACTATTATGATTAACCATTCATTGATTATGTGTTAAATAGCAGACTCGGTTTATGTACATCATGGCCAATGCTCATCATCACAAGATTAAATATTATCTCCATTTTTCATATTTGAAAAATTAAAATCAAAATTTCTTCCCTTTCCTTCTTCCTTTGTATAAGCTGTGCTCTTATTTCAAGCATCCATCCTTTCCTTTTCCAAATGAGCAGCACTTACTCATCTGCTAAGACCCCCACCCCCACTCCCCGAAGATATCTTTCATAGAGATTTTTCTGTCCCTTATCCTTTATGGTCCTTCTTCCTCCACTCAAGTCCCAACTATTCCTAGCAAAGCACAACAGTTTATTAAAATTGGAGGTCACTTTTCATCCACCTCCAATTGGCCACTCATATCTAAGCACTTTCTGGCTCAGAGTCCCCTCTCTCAGACTGTAGAGGTTGTATACTGTGTTTTATTTGCCCTTGTATACATAATACCTAGCACAGAAGCTGACACCAGCGCGTATAAGAAGTGAGACAGAGAAAGAAGAGGAAACCAAGGACCACAGGTCTACACTCAGGGAAACATCCAGAATCATAAGTCAGAGAAGGAAGAGGCTAGAATGTGACTAGAGAAGCCAGGATGAGAAGCAGAAGAAGAACCAGCATAGTGTCAGAGCTCAAGACGCACTGGAAGTGAGATTGTCAGAAATAGGTGGAGAAGTGGAAGGAGATGGGTCTGGAGAAAAGGTCAGGTAGTGGATAACTATGCTGGTTTTCAATCTGCTTGTAATTTCTCAGATTATATTATCAGTGGTTTCAGAATTATTGAGAGAAATGTTTTCTTTTCAGGGACGCTGGAGGATCTATGACGTTGGGCAATGGTGTAATTACACTTTGACATCTAGTTTGCCTAATGACATAGGTTGAAAGACCTCCAGGGCTTGCAGTTTGCATCTTCAGAACAGGGACTGTTCTATCAGCTTAGCTTTCATTGGGGAAAACCCAGAGCGATGAAGGTAGTACACACTTCATAAGCCAAGGGAAATAGGATTGAAGACAAAAGTACAGGCTGAGCTGTGATAATAAGCCTCAAAAGGGTTCAGCTAAACTTACAGGTGACAGATTCGTAATGAATTGCTGTTAGAAATCTCAGGGCTATGCCCCTTATTTTGCTTGTTGCAATCAAGGAAACAAACGAGGCTCATCTACAGAACATCCTCCACCGCTGCTATCAGACTCTTCATCCTGGGGTGATTAGCCCTGAGTCTGTCCCTGGGGAGAGGGAAGAGCAAGGAGCAAAAACCCAAGTTCCTACTTTAGCACCTCTATTTACGTAATGTATGACAGTGGGCACGGTAACTCTCCTCTCTGAAGCTCAATTTCCTTATCTCTGAAGTGAGTATTCTATAATACCTGCCCCCACAAAACTGGGAACATAGTAAGATACTGGCCTTAAAAATTCTTTGTAATTCCTTGCTGTATTAATACTGTGAATTGCCAGTACAGCAGAGGCGTTCTTATTATTGGTAAAGAAAACGTAGAATAGGCCTACGGTTTACAACCCCAGCCCACAGAATCTAATTTTTTCCATTTTGTCCCAATCTTTAGGATTCATTAATTTCAGACTAAGTATCTGCTGGGATAGAGACATTCTTTTGCATTCTTTCATTACCTATTTATTGAAAAACTACTATGTGCTAAGCTTTGTTCTAGGCACTAGAGATATGAAGGAAACAACAGCACCCATAATGATGATGATGATGATGATAAATGCTCAGCATTCCTTGAGCCCTTTATACTTACCCAATTTGACACACACTGACTCATTTAACCTTTCAAGCATCACTATGAGGTAGGCATGTTTATTATCTTCCTATCACAGATGGGAAAACTAAGACTTAAAGAGGTCTCATAATTTGCCAAAAGCCACACAGTATATATATAAGTGCCACAGTCAGGGCATAGGACTGGCCCAAGGTGCATGGCCCTAAATCCTGCACGTTTAACCACTGCAATATCCTGCCTCAGTAGGCATGGCCCACAGCCTCACAGAGCTTACTGACTAAGCAAGGATACAGACCAACAGCCAATTCCAACACCTGCTTCCATGTGGCAGGCCTCTGGGTAGGACAACCCTGCTCAAAGAATAGAAATCTATTAAACCTGGCTCCCAGGTATTGATGGATAAGGCACCTTACCCATAATTGTATACCTTGAATTCTTGAATATTTTCCCCTTTAGTAGTTAAAGCCATTTAGATCTAATCATGAAACTACCTCTCAAATTTATGTAAGACTTTATGACCTGTTTAAAAGGCATTTTACATTTGTGGTCTCATTTGATCCTCCCAGCCGTGATGTGAGATGGAAGAGCCTGGGACTCTTATCCCCATTTTACACATGAGGAAACTGAGGCCCCAAGAAAGATGGCTACTAGTCCCGAGTCATTCACTTGGCAGTGGCAGGTCATCAGACTCATGTCCAGGCTTCACTCACATTCAGCCTCAAGTACATGTCAGCTAGCATTTGATCCAAAGGTTTGACAAACTGAATTACCTCTCTGGTCAGACCTGCAGATGTTTCCCATGAGATTTCAAAGGGGAGGTTTGAAGTTCTGCTTGCTACAAACATAGACTTTTTTTTTTTTTTTTAACACAAACCCACCTTGTATTTATACTGTCTTTCGCCACTCATATCTAAGCACTTTCGGGCTCAGAGTTCAGAGAACTTTGTATCCCTCCTTACTTAGGATTACTTAGCCATTAACTTTGATTGCCCCTGACCTTATCTAATGTGATCATTTTGGTCATTTTAAAACCTTGTTGGTCACAGTTCACATCTTAAGGAGGCCTGGCCTGGGTAGAACGCATCAGTATCAAAAACACACTGTACTTATTTCCTGGGGCAAGGAGAGCCCTCCACGCAGAGTCTTCCCTAGATCCGAGCTTGAGAATAGCATTAGGACACGAAACTGGCTTCCCAGCATCAACAAAAATCTTCAGTGATTCTGAGGACATCTACACTCCAGAGTATAACCTATATCATTTTAAACACCAGACTGCACTTTTATTTCCACCTTCTCTCCTTTTTTTCTTCCTCCCCCAAAGATACCCATCCATTTAATCATGAGCAACTCTGAGCAGGCAGTGATTTTTATGGTGATTGATACTTGGAAAGAGACAAAAAGCACTGCTGCTGACCCTTGTGTGTCTCAGGGCTCATGAAGGATAAGAAGGTTGTAGGCATCTAATTCTAGATAGAGGCGTGAAAATTTCTGAAGTCATTAAGTTAAGGCCCATTCCTTTCTAAATTTAAACCTGGTTTGTTCAGATAACCAAATATCCTTTATTTGATTTCTGTTGCCCCTGAGTACATCAGAAGTTTTCTGGGAAAAACTAAATGGAACTAAGTATTCCTCTCTTTAGAAGACCCAGGTTGAAACAGGTTGTGATCTTATTTATCAAACTCAAAATTTAAATACATGACCTGACAAGTATAAATGCTTGACGGCAACAACGGAAAAGGAATATGTGCAACCTGTAAGACCCTGAGCTTATGATAATCACCAGGAGATGGGGAATGGGGAAGGGTAGGGTCAGGTAAACCCAAATTTTAATAGGTATCTTGAGAATACAAGGATATCAGGACATGCCACTGAATGTCAAAACTGTATAAATGAGTACTACTGTAATCCCTACTCTATCATCCAAGGTTGTCCTTTGAAAACCAGGGCTCTGATCTTAACATTCATCAGTTAAAATTCATCCCTTTCTGTGTCACTCCTGAAGGTTCATGTTCTTATCTGTTTTCCAGGTTTCTATGAGCCTCATGCCATTCCCCTGGAATGTCCCTCTCAAACCTTTTCTCTCTGGCTCGGTGCCCCTAGCTCAGTGGTTAGGGCGCCGGCGACATGCACCAGGGCTGGTGGGTTTGAACCCGGCCAGGGCCTGATAAACAACAATGACAACTGCAACTAAAAATAGCCAGGCGTTGTGGTGGGTGCCTGTAGTCCCAGCTACTGAGAGACTGAGGCAAGAGAATCACTTAAGCCCAAGAGTTTGAGCTTGCTTTGAGCTGTGACACCATGCCACTCTACTGAAGGTGACATAGTGAGACTGTGTCTCAAAAACAAACAAACAAACAAACAAAAACCTTTTCTCTTTGGCAAACTCTTACTTCCTATTCTCCTGTGAGTGCAAAAGTTACCTCCTCTGAGAAATCTCCCCTGACTACGGGTGCAGATGGCTGTTTCTTCCTGCATGTTCCCTGCACACTCATACACACCTCTGGGGGGTGGCAGCAAGCATGTCACACCACTGTTTTTTACAGGCCTCTCTCCTGTACGACATTATAGACCTGAACTGTGCCTGATATGTCTTCAATGTCTTAAACTGTGACCGGCACATAATAGGCACTTAAATGTCTGATGAAGAAAGAAAGAAGATCCCTGAAAAGCTCTTTCCATTTTTTCACCATAAAAGGAAGGGAAGAAGGGAGGGGGGAAAAAAGAAACAGCAGGTGGAAGAGAGAGAAAGAAAGAAACAAGAAAAGGGGTATGCAGTAGAACATGAAAGAAGGAAAGGCAGGAGCTTTGCTTGCCTGGAAATTATCCTGAATAAAATAGAAACGATCTCTCCTCCCTCTCCCCATATTTAGAGAGAATCCATATTTATTCCGGTCACTCAATTAAGTGGCTTTTTGCATCTGTTAAGACATTTATTGACTCTTGGTTTTCTATTGATTTTGAAGAGGCCTCTAGGAAAATTTAGTAAGTATAGAAAAAAAGTAAATAAGCATATAGGTAATAAACTCTAGATTACATAAGCAAACATTACTTAATTACATTCCTATTAATACACTGACTCTGCAATGAATTTTTCAGCCATTTAATTATCTATTTGACAAGATAATCTGGGAGTAGTTAATGATTATACCAGTAAATTGTTTTTAAAAATCACTGACAATTATTAAGTCTCGTAACAGACATCAAATTAACTTGCTAGAGCTGTCTTGTTAAATAGACAGCACTTAATTATGAGATACTCACACATGCCTCAGATTTTAACACGCAAGCCAGTTTAATAGTGTAACGTCAAAAGAGTTGGGTAAGGGGACGGTTTACCCATAGGGAACACTTGAACTCCATACAGTGGGACCACGAGACAAGCGAGAGCATGATCTTGAATGTTTCACCTGGTTTGTTCCAATTTTCATCTTTAAACAGGGAGACAGAGCTCTGTAAAAGAAACTAATGATTGTCGTCTGCAGTCAGGCCGGTAGGCCATTTGCTGACCCAGCTCTTTGGGAGGGAAGCCTGGGAACACAGTCACTTACGAAGGTGTAGGGTAATATTGGCCTCCTTATGCACACAAACGGTCAGACACAGTGTAAAGAGATTTCTATAAACTGTCTCTTCTAATGGTCAAAAGATTAAAAAAAAATCCCCTAGCAAAGTGTAGATTTTCATTTGATTGCTTAGTACAGAGGCAGGACAAAGAAGCACACACACCAAGCCACCCAGGAGGCTTCATCTTAGCTTACAATGGCAGTTGAAGTCTGTGCCCATAGCAGCGGGAATCAGAGAGAGGACAGCAGTTCACCATGGGGGATGCACACCCTGTCTAAGATCCTCTGCTTTTTAGGGGTCCAGAGGCCTATGTTTCAACTCTTCCCCTACCCAGACTCTGGTTCCAGGAGAGCCCTATCTGCCCTCCTCAAGGCACCAGTTTTCATTCAGGGAGTAGTACCAAGGAAAGACCTTACTGAGCCTCTCCTGGACCCTCACAGTTGTAGATCTGATATTCTTCCTGGAGACTGCCTTGCCATTCCATGTGCTACCATCATTTTCTCTCTTTAGTTCTCACAGTGGCTCTGACACAAACCTAGCATTTAAAAAAGTATTTCTCAAGTTGAAATGAATTAAATGGAATTGAATTGGATTAGACAGAAGTAAATTGAATTGAACCTTGTGAAGAAAAAGAGCAGACTCTAGAACAGGGGTCCTCAAACTTTTTAAACAGGGGGCCAGTTCACTGTCCCTCAGACAGTTGGTGGGCCAGATTATAGTTTAAAAAAAAATCTATGAACAAAATTCCTATGCACACTGCACATATCTTATTTTGAAGTAAAAAAACAAAAAGGGAACAAATACAATATTTAAAATGAAGAACAAATAAAAGTGAAATCAACAACCTTACCAGTATTTCAATGGGAGCTATGGGCCCACTTTTGGCTAATAAGATGGTCAATGTCCAGCTCCATATTTGCCACTGCTAGTCATAACAAGTGATGCAAGTATGCATCAGTTAGTCTAGATTTGGTTGGAGATTTCATTCCGGAAAAAGTCTGTTCACAGACATACGTGCTGCCAAAGATGAGTGCCATTTTGAGTTCATGGTTCCTGAGATTAGGATATGTCTCAGAGGGGAGAGATGCATAGAAATTAGGAAGGCTGTTTGACTTGAATGCGTCTTTCAGAAAGTCACAATTCTGCAGTTCAGCCAGTTCCATTTGGTAAATTGTATCCAAATTTTCTTTTTTTTTTAATTTCAAGATACTTTATTCTTAAAACAGGTTACAACACTAAGCATTTGGCCCATTCTGCCACTGTACAAGGGACAAATGCTTGCTGAGCAGCAGAAGGGTACTCTTTCATAGCTTGCCTGAAAATTGAATAAAAATCCATATAAAACGAATATTCAATGAACACAGATAAGTGTAACCCCATCTCCTAATCTTACATATTGCTGCATCTGTGCCAACCTTATTCTTACAAAGACATTTCAAAACTAGCAATAATTAAGTTAAATGGTCCCCTCAAATCCCTTAATTCAAGCTAAACTCGCAGTTAACAGCTACAGAATGATATCTACACACTGATACTAGCTGAAGCACAAGTTACTGGGTGATGTTTCATTCCACTTTCCCAAGCACAAGACATAGGCAGAGTGCCAACATCCTGCTCTTCTACTTCGGGGAGATTGTTGGGGTTCTAGATTTGCTACACAAGTTGTCACGTCGGTCCCGGACATCACATAGGAGATTGTCAGCCTCTGGAATCCATTGAAAGTAGAAGCAGCAGTTACAGTGTAAGCACCCATATTTTCAAAGATGCCCACATGCATTTCTGGCAGGTCACAGTGCTCAACTATCCAGTCAAGGCCATTGCATGTTGGTCCCATATGCTGGATGAATAATACTTCTCATCTGGTTTAGGTCTCTTTTGCAGAAGAGGCTTTACATGAGCACGATCATAAAAGATGCAATTAAACGACCCATATACTCCATCACTGATGTAATACATAAAGGTTTATTCACTGGACTCATCTTCATCATCAGAGCCTATCTGTTCCTTTAATACAATTTTTTTGGCAATGATATTAACTGCAAGTGTGAAGGCTGATGCAACACAATATTGGCCTGGCTCAGCTATGATTCTTACTCCAGAGTCTGATGGAAAGTACTTATCCAATGCTGGGTTGATTACACCAGTGATCTCTTCAAATTTAAGCTTCACATCCTCAGATTCAGGAATGCCACCAGCAATATCAAGCAGATACATGCTGAAACCAACCTCAGCTCCCATGTCAAAGACACAGCAGGCGTAAGAGATTGCCTGCATGAAGGTCTCAGGATCAGTACAGCCACTTTCCACATGGAAGTTGACACCAATGACATCAATATTTAGCTCTTTTGCCCATTCCAAAAGAAGTCTGCTGGTTTTGAGGTGGCACCAAATTTAACACTGAGTTGACAGACTGCTTTGGAATCATCAGTGGCAATCCTCAAAACCAACTTGGCCTTTGGATGTGCTCTGGCAACTTTCATCAACTCGACTTCACTGCTAAAGGTCATCGTCTGGACCCCATTATTGGCAGCATACTTAAGTTGAGACACTTGTTTACAAGGATTTGCATAGATAATCCTCTCTGGAGGCACCCTGGGACTTTGCACCAATTGTATTTCAGTCTTGCTAGCACAGTCAAATCCTGTCCCAAAGGCAGCGAGGGCCTTCACAATGGCTCTACTGTCATTACATTTGATTGCATAAAAGGGAGTGACACGAGGAAGAGCTTTTAGCCATCTTTGGTGTTTCTTCAGAACATCTCCGAGGTCTGCTACATACAAGGCATCCTTATCATCAGAAGAGGAAACTTCAGGCTCGGTGCCTGTGGCTCAACGGGCTAAGGCGCCAGCCACGTACACCTGAGCTGGCGGGTTCGAATCCAGCCCCAGGACCCACCAAACAACAATGACGGCTGCAACCAAAAAATGGCCGGGCGTTGTGGCGGGCGCCTGTAGTCCCA
>CAUYON010065940.1:0-19873 GCA_963573935.1 Arctocebus calabarensis | reverse complement strand
CATTAAAAAAAATGGAGACTTTACAGCCTTTGTATTAACCTGGATGGAAGTGGAACACATTATTCTTAGTAAAGCATCTCAAGAATGGAGAAGCATGAACCCCATGTACTCAAGTTTGATACGAGGACAATTAATGACAATTATTGACATGGTGGGGGTGAGGGAAGGGAAGAGCAGAGAGAGGAAGAATGAGGGAGGGGTGGGGAAAGGAAGAGCAGAGAGAGGGAAGGAGCGGGGTGGGGGGTGTCTTGGTGTGTGCCACACCTTTTGGGGGCAAAACACGATTGTAAGAGGGACTTTATCCAACAAATGCAACCAGTGTAACATGGTTTCTTGTACCCTCAACAAATCCCCAACAATAAAAAAAAAATTCTAGTTTTTACTTAAAAGCTTTAATTTTACCATTGGCAAAGAACTCTGTCAGCTGTTTCCTTGAAGTAACAGGCCCACTTTCATTTTTTTTTTCAAGAAAATATGTGCCCATGCCTAAGTCTAAAAAATTATAGCTCATAAGTTTTGCTTTCCATTAAAAATAGTATTACAAGAAAAAGCATATAGTTTAGCTCACAATTCAAACAATTACACAAGTACTTTCCTTGAGGCAATCTTCATATTTTAATAGGAAGCAAAAATGCTTTAGTATACTTCTTATGTTGTCATCCAGGATATTAAAAAGACAGGTACTCAATTGTTGAAATTTAATAAAAGTAATGTTTATTGTACCATCACTGATCTTATGAAATGAACTTTTGCTTGTTTTTTACTGAGTACATGGTGGGAAAGAACTCAATGAGTAACTACTAGTGTAGTTTAATACGACTGCCTTAATTCACGTTCAGATTCCAGTAGTTTTATATACCATTGCTGTGTTGACATACTGATGCATTCCTGATACAAATGTCAACACAGTAAACAGGCAAATAACACGCTGGTATCATATGAAAATATTTTGACATTATGGACCCCGTAATGAAAGGGTCCTGGAGATCCCCAAGATTCTTTAGGACATTGTTTTGAGAGCCGCTGGTTTGGATAATTCAAGAAATGTAGAAACATCACAGAACAGGAAATATTTTATTGTGCTTCTTAAAAAGGAAATTCATACTGAGTAGCTTCATACCTTCCTGCTATTCAAAATGCCACAGTGAAGACTCAAGAACATTCTAAAATAACTAAACGTAATGAAAAGAAATGGAAACAAGCCTCTGAAAGATGTTAAATTTGGTCAGGTACTTAATCCTAACAAAAGAAAGAAAACAAACATTTTACACAGCAAAGAGCTCAAATATTTTCTATTTAGGTCACAACTGCTTAGGATTAGATTATACACATTGCATAGTATGAGTGTCTTACCTTAGCTCTAGAAGAACTGACATTTTCCATATTTTCAATGCTGCAAATACAATTCTGTGAAACTTTCCGGCAAGCCACTCTGATATAGTCCCAGAAGCTACGAGGACTTTCGTAACCAAACCAGGTTACTTGACCTTCAGGAGACAAATTGTAATACTTTTTTTGAAAAAACAAAATTAAAAGAAAACTAGACCTGACAATTAAAAATGCAAGAACAATAAAATTCTGAAAAATAAAGGTAACACAGTGTACTATAATGGAAATTGATACAGGATTCAAAAAGCCTTAAAATTACTTCTATTTTATCTTTCACTAGTTATGTTACTTTGGAAAACTTAAGGGATTTGCATCATAGTTTTCTCAACAACAAAATCAAAGTAAATGAAATAAAAAAGGGAGTAGACACTAAAACCATATTGCTGTTTAATATCTTATTATCTAATATAGTCTTTTAGACAGCACATGGAAAACCTTCCCGGTGGTCCTACTTAATCATTAATTTAAATGTCAGCAGCTAAATTCTAAAATTTTCTCTACTTAGAAAAAATTAAACTGAACTCTTTTTATCCTCTTCTTATGGATACTTCAAAAAATGAAACAATGTACAGTTTATCCTGTAAGTAAATAAAATCAATTAGCATCCCATATTCACTGATTCTTCTACTCAGCCACTCTCATCTATAAACCTCCCCTATGACTGTCATTCATTTGTCATTCTTTTGTTGTCACCAACTCTGGGAAAATGTCTGGAGATGTTTACCATTCTAATCTTTCCTGTTTGAGTAACTATGTGTCCATTTGTGACCAAATGTTCCATGGTGTATACTTTATGTTAGTATTAATATTTCCATACAGGATTCTAAGTGTTTGGTCCTTGAGAACAATTTTTACACTTAGTATTTTTAGATGAGATGTGAGAGACATCTTAATACTTTATTCAGATGTCTGGAATGGTTGGTCTTAACCTAGGGGAGTTATTGAAGCTTCATGCAGAAAGATTTCCTTATATATTTTTAAATAAGTGCTTTTTCATCTTGAATGAATTATTTCAAATCTTCTCTTCCCCAGTAATAACTTCTCTCCAGCAACATCACAAACGGTTCTTACCCGCAAGCATCATTTAGGAGCAGTGTCAAGAGATGGTATTTGAGAGATTTTCAACTATGGCAACACATTAGGATAACTGGACTGCTTTCTAAAAATATTTATATCTGGTCTCCCCCCAAACTGAAATATCAAAATCTGTGGAAAAACCTAGACCTCAGCATTTAAAAAATACCTTCCTGGTATTTCTAATGATGTATTTAGGGTTAATCAATTAACAGAAATGCTACAAATCATGATAGGTAACTCCTGTTCATCATTTGGGAAGTTTTTTTTTTTATTGTCTTTATTATTAAAACATAGCTGTGTATAATAGTGCAATCAAGGGGTACAATGTGCTGGTCTCATATACAATCTGAACTATTTTCATCACATTTGGGAAGTTTAAAGGCTGCCTCTTGCAGCAAACCACCCACCATCTCAATGATTAACCCTATTGTGGGCACAGCACCCTGGGCTTCCTTAACTATAAATCTCCCCTCTGTCATTCATTTGCTCAAAAAATGTTCTTGTTAGCAAGAACATTTATTTCTTTACTCCTATTTCACATAATAGGAGACATCACAAAAGCAGGGATTGTGTCTTACATGTCTTTAGATCAGTCTCCAACACATGACTCAGTTTTTAGCTCACAGTCTGCACTCAATAAATAGTTGGTGAAAAAAATGAATTTGTAAATCAGCACACAAAATATCATCTTAATTGCATCTTTTTATGATAATAGTTTTGATGATAATGTAGTATTCAGGTGTTTGCATGCTAGATTACAAATATCAAATATTCTGTACAAATATATGTACCTTTGTCTACATGTAAATAAAATACAAAATATCTAAAAATCCTTATTCAAATAACTATGCAATTTGTGTCTCTTTAAAAATCAAATCTTACTACTTATAAGTAGAAATCTACAGGAATATTTGTAATCTCTCTTGTTCCTCTTAAACTCTTTCCATCACTTTCCTTTGCCCCCTCTTCTCCGAATTAAAAACGTCCTTGTACAATACCTCAAACATAGTTGATCTCTAGGGAACTTTTCATGTCATCAATTTGTTAGACATTTGCAGAGGAGGCAAGGTGACTGGTAGTGCAGAATATGGACTTTTGAAAAAAAGGACACCTTAATTACATCTCTTTCTAGCTGTGTGATCATTAACAAATGACTTAAGTTCACTCTGTAAATCTGAGCCTCCTCTGTAAATTGAGAATAATTTGCTCAAATATTTGTATTATCTGCTTGGGAGATCTGATTGTGAGGATTAGATGAGATCAGGTACATGCAGTTGAGTAGCAAAGAACCTAGTACAAATTAAATACTAAATAAATGCCAATTATTCCTACTATTATTACTGGTACCACACAGATGGTGAAAGGAACCAAGCTCCCTTCACACCACAAAATGAAGTACGAATGAAACAGAAAGTTAAGTTCTTCCCACGACTTGCTTAGAAGCTAGAAAAATCTTTAAAATTTATTCCCTCACCCAATCTTTTCCATTCTAAACTTACCTCTTCAAAATGCTTCTAAGCTCAACCAAATTTCCTTGCCTTTCATTATTTGGTACCATTCTATTATTTCAAAATGAGAGGTACAGCTTCCAGGCTGCCCTCAAGAAAGAGAATGTCCGAAGGACTCTGATGATTTTAAATTTCTCTGAAAGGACAGTATGAGGAACAAAAGTCACAGAAAAAGACAAGGAAACAGGCAACACCGTATTAGCCAAAGGCAACCACCTGTAAGGAGAATCCAGCTAGGTAACAAGAGAAAAGTAAAGCACAGGTTGTCTATGGCCAAGAACTTCCTTGTAAGGAAATAATACCCGGGTCCAGCATTTTTGCACAGGGTATGATTTGTTTGGAGTAAAAGCAAAGTAGGAAATTAATTTGTAAGAAGTTTCGAAATAGAGCTGTTAAACATTAAAGAATATTAAAAAGAAAAAAAGCCTTATTTTGGAGGAGAGAAAGCAAAGGTATAGAAAAATCAGAATTCTAAGCAGAGAAGGAGCCTCTAAACCTCTGAAATTCTTGCTATAGGCTCCACTATCTATATACAGAGACTTTTACCAAAAAGATGATAAGATTTCCCAGATTACAAACTGAGAAACTAAATAATGAACAGGATGGCATGTCATCATTACTAGAGGGCCTTAAATAAACCAGTAATCTCTTCATAACACTTTTAGACTCAACAACTAGATGTGAGGATGACTTGGCTTGATTTTGCCTTCCTTCCTCTTCAACATGCATTATTTCCAAAGTTAAGTTCTTAATTTAGGCCACCAAACTTTTCCACCTTCAGAAGGATCTTCTTTAAAAGAAGGTGCATTCTATTGCTAGCACGTATAAACAAAAGCTCTCATGTAAATTGTATGTATTAGCTTAGTATATGTGCTGCCGAAGCAAGCACTGTATTAGCTTAGAATTTTACCTAAATAATCAATTTCTTCACCTACGAAATGGGTTTAATTTAATTCAATGTAATAGAAGAGTTCAATTGGTTGTTCGAGATTATCATTATTTAAACATCACTTTTATGTAAACACAGATTAACTGCTTGCAAAAGGCTTCCTGCTGAATGTACCCAGTATTCAAAAAGAAGACTAAAGAAGTTACAAGCTGATTATGCCCTTGAAAGTAAATATTGAAATAATAAATAGCGACTCCCAGGATATTTTAATTTCATTTAAAAATAACCACAAAAGCAAGTCAAATAGCAAGAAAATGACTAGTCTATATCTTGGAGAAATTGTATTCTAAAGAAGATATATGCCATTAATAGCATAATTCTCTTGTTAAAGCTCTTCATGAGTATAGGTATATAATATGCTTTTAATTATAGGTGTTCTTAGAAGTTGACTTTTTTACCTATGAGAAAGTTAAACAAGCTTTTCCAAACTTGTTCAATTGCATCAATCCAACTCTAGTTCATTTTAGGTACAAAAGTAACTGGTGAAAAATTTGTTTGACTAAATGATAGTCTGTAATTGACCAGCCCTATGATAATCTTTCTTAAAAAACTTGCTCATTTTCAACACCTAAAAATGGCTTGCAATCTCTAGGGCCCAATGTTATTCCAAAATTACTCTTCTGTGTTCTTTTAAGTGAGATATTTATTCACATTTTGCAATTTGCCTGTGTTTTATTTATGTCTTATTTTATGATCAGGATGAGACCTTCTAAGAATAGAAATGAATTTTCTACAGTGGCTCTCTACCAAGCAGGAGCTTATGATAAATCATCTTTGAATAATATAATATATAAATGAATTTGTTAATTGATTTTCTTTTCCTATATATGCAATAGTAAATAGTAAATGAAAAACTGGTCTAATAAACTGAAGTTCTGTTCATGTTAAATCTATCACCTATCCGACAATACTAAATACTAATACACTTTAGAGCTGTTATTCATCTAGACAAGCAACAGAAGATAATACAAAAACACAGAATTTTAAGAAACTACTCATATCACTATAAAAGTTCTCAGACATTTAAAGGAATTAAGTTTCTTCTGGATTTATTTTGCTTCTGTATTAACATTAAGATATTTTGCTTTTAAATTTTCACTTTAAATTTGATAGCAGCAATCTTAACTTTCTTACTGCTAATTTATAAGTTAATATTTTTTACTAAACAGAGAAAATTCTCATTTCTTTGCAAGAAGTCAAAAACTTTTTCTTTAAAAAAATTACTATTACTAGTTGAGGTTTATATTTATTAGACTACCCAGATGAAGGTAACATTATGGCACGGATTCATTTTCTAACTAAAATTTTCTAAATTCTCACATTAATGCTCTAAAAAATTAGAACAAATTTAAACACTAAAAAATAATTTGAATTACACTTTAGGCTGGATCTGAAGAATTCAGAATCTAGGTTAGATACTCAGTTACAGAACACTGCTAGTTTTATAAGTTACATACAGGATGCCCCTAATAAATCATTTAGCCCCTATGAATCACAGTTGTTCATATGAAATGTAATTATTGTCCTTTGCTACTAAAAATTTAATGTCTAGTTCATTGGTAAGGAATTATTCACAGACATACCAATATCAAAATTATGTATCTATATCATAAAAGTTAATCAAGTCTTAATTTTCCAAAACAAAAAACAAAAAGATTAAGATAATCAGGTTGACTAAAAAAACTGAAAAATGAATCGACTTAATAGGCTTTTTTTATAACTCAGTAATTTTACTATCTCTCCAAAGAGAATTACAAAGGTTTTGTTTTTCTTCCCCTAGCATTATTAACATACAGTTTAACATACTAGTGGACAAAATTAGTATATGGAAGGCTGAGGTCCCCACAGAGAATACACATGAATGTGTAACTGTGAAGAAATCAAGTGTAATTTGTTTCAGTAGTGATTAGGGATGTAAGTACAGAGCACAAAACAAAGAAACTGTTCAAAATGACTACTTGTGGGAATCAGGATTAAGAAATGAGAAGACATTTATTTATTTATTTATTTATTTATTTATTGTCATACTGTAATTTTTAAAATATTTACTTTGGATTTCTCTTTTTAACTAAAAAATATTTTAAAAGGCTAGATTCTAAGTATAGAGGCCCAGCAGAATTTTACACATAACAGGAATTCAATTAAAAAAAAAAAAAGATTTCAAAAAGTAAATAAAGGGATGAATTCTACTTGTGAGACAGGAAACTAAGGAATACATTCCAATTTTTTTTTTTTTAAAGAAATATATTCCCACAAATGGTTCAAGAATGACAGAGCAGTTTTTGTTAGTAGTTCTCATCCATGTTTGACTGAATGACTAGAATATTCATACGGTTTCCTTGGGCTCCTAGTTTGATGTAAGACAAATATGATACAGTACTTACAAAATTGAGTAAATAATAAATAAATCTTATTATGACTTACAAAAGATGCAAACAACACTGATATGCATGAGTCATAAAACAGTAATTCTGGTTATAGAACTTAGAATATTCATGAGTCACAAGGGAGAGGAAAAAGACAAAATTGATTATTCTATGGTTTGGGTTTATAAGATTTTAATTTAAAAGATCAGCATAAGCATACCTATGCCCTGTGCATTAAAACAAAAACAAAAACAAAAAACCTAAAAGCTTTGCAAAACCCATGCAATGTACTAAAAGAGATCACTTAACTGATACTGCCCTCCCCAGTAAGTCAATTCCATGCTCCCGTGAAGCTCAGTGGTGGGAGACATCACCAGCATAGAGTACCCTTGAAGAGGTATTTGGAGATGAGCCAGCCATCTGCAACTTTGGGAAATCTCTTTAAAAAAAATAAACAACAACACACAGATATTTTAAAAACCTGCCATCATGTTTACAATGCCAAACTGAATAGCCCAAATAAAATGGCTATAGATAATTTAAAGCAGTAAACACTACTTTTACCTAATAAATAAAATGAAGTCAATTATGATGAATGTGAACTACACTTAGAAAGTAACTCATTCTGGCCCCTTGAAGCCTTTTCTATTGGAGAACCTACGTGTGCTTCCTGTTTATTTTCAGCTCCATCATTCTACCTATAATTTAATAAATTTAGGACTGTGGACATCAAAAATTAGCAACAGCCTGACTGAATTTGCTAGATTTGTATCTCAAAACTTACCAGATTGGTTAGAATTACTTCTGAACTATATGGCTCAGAAAGTTTTCGACTTTATAAATACAACTTTTTTTTTTACCATTACCTTTTCTAAAAGTTATAAATACATGTTGAAAGTGTATTTATCTTTTTTTTGTCTAAGAAATAATAAAGTTTTTATTTTTATTTCATTGATTATTTGCTTAATGATGAGAACAGCACTTAGATATTTAGTAAAAAAGTATACCTATTCTGTAAAAGATATTGTTTTATTGGCTACAGCTTCCAATTATTATTTAATAATTACCATCTGGAAAAGTACTATAAATTCTTGCTATGTTGTTTGGAAACTGCTAGTATAATTACACAAGGAAACTTCAAAGCCAAATTTTTGAAATCACATTCCCAACAAATGACATTTCCTTCTCTCATAAGCAAACACTGAAATCTTCAATAGCACATGTTCCCACACCTTACCAAATACTTAGATCCTTTATAAAAATCAATTTAAAAACCAAATAAACACAGTAATGTGGCAAGAAAAATAAAAGGAAGGAGATACATAAGCTGTGCCACATCCATGGCTCTACCATTCACTCTATCCTCTTACCTCTGTTGGTTACATTTAAAACAAACACTAAATTTGGAAACATATTAAAAAGGTTCTATAATTTGGTACCCTGTAGCCCCTAATACCATGACCCTTTAATACAATTGAGAACCTCTGCCCTATTAGAAGATAATGTTCTTGCTGTAACTACAACAAATCTAAATGAAAATTTCTCCACATTGAAATGTAAATCACAATAGGATGCTTTTCACTGCAAAATACCAGTTCTTAATGTTTAAACCACATTTACGATCTCTGCCCTACATAAAATTCTCTATATTATTTGTGATGTATAGATTCAAAAACTTATCAGAATAAAAAAATTTCCATGGATATTTTAAAGAAATTTTACTTTAAAAAGTGTATCAAAGGTATATTATGACCATGATATATATCATGAATTAATCTCTCATATCAAGTGGGAAACATTTACTGAATTTATTTTATATTTAGAGACAGGGTTTTGCTCTATCTTGTAGGCTGCAACTCCTGGGCTCAAGCAATCTGCCCACCTTGGCCTCCCAAGTAGCTAGGACTACAGATACTCATCAACATGCTTAGCCAATTTTTTTTTTTTTTTTGGTAGAGACAGGGTCTAGCTATGTTTCCCACGGTGATTTTAAACTCCTGGGCTCCAGTGATCCACTCCTCTCAGTCTCTCAAAGTGCTGAGATTATAGGCATAAGCCACTGTGCCTGACCCTATTTTTAAAACTTGATTTATATTGTATTGTTTTTTTTTTCTTTTTTTTTAACGGTTAGGTCCAACCACAGTGGCTTACACACCTAATCCCAGCACTCTGGGAGGCCAAAGAGGGAGAATAACTATAGGTCAGGAGTTAGAAACCAGCTTGGAGCAAGAGTAACACCACTATCTCTACTGAAGATACACAAAATTAGCTGGGTGTGGTGGTGAGTGTCTGGAGTCCCAGCTATTCAGGAGGCTGAGGCAGGAGGATCACTTGAGCCCAGGAGTTTGAGGTTGAAGTGAGCTAGGCTGATGCCACTGCACATTAGTTTGGGTGACAGAGCAAGAATCTGTGCCCCCCCAAAAAATCTGTTAGTATGCCCAGTTATATGTATTATTTTCATTTTGGCCGTGAAAGATCATGGGATTTTTTTAAATTTTTCACTTATTTCAAAGGTCTAATTGCTTTAATCATGTTAATATGTTTAAACCATTCCAGACCATTTAAAATTATTCAGAAATATCCAGAATGGACAGCAATATACTGGATTCCAAATTATCAAGAATCAAATTTCAACAACTTTCAAAATCTATAGATGGAAAAAAGAGGCTCAGGGGGAGCTGCCAGGACACAGTACATCTCTGTCCCAGAAGCTGCCAGCTGATCCACACCTTTGGCTACAGGCAGGATATGACAGTTGGAGAATCAGTTGGATTTCCTGGTTGGTTACACGTTCTCACTGACAGCCCAGAAATAAGAAAGAAAAAAGAAAAAAAAGCAGTGAAACATGTAGAGTCTGGTGTAAATATTTTTCATATACAGTTTAAATCTTTAGAATTGTTGCTGCCCCTCAAAATTTAGTGAATTACAAAGCTCATGCTATTTCACAGTGGCCCAAGACTTTGTTGTTTGTAGAAAGGGTTCACATATGCAATTGAAATAAAATCTTTTCTTATAAAATATGTAACATTAAAAGAAAGTGACACAGTATTTTACCATTAGGTGCCTTAGAAAAACAGTTGAGACAAGACCAAATAGACCAGGTTCAGAAAGCGTTTTGTTCAAGCACAAAACTCTTTCAAATACAAGTTACAATCATACTATACATAGTTATTTTAGATAACTACTTTCTGAAATGTTAGCCGAAGAAGAGTCTACTCAGGTATGCAGTAAGGGAATCCTTAATCATACCAAAGATACAGCATTTCCTGAACCAAAAAGTGTGTAATTTAAAAAATAAAATCATTGAAAATAATGTACAATGTACAATAATGTATTAATGTTGAAATTAGGCTTCACAGAGAAAAGATTATTGACCACTGCTTTAAACAAATATATCCATCTTGGTGATAAAACTGAACATGGCTCTAATTCATTAATATGATATTTATTTTTACATATTTTTCATGTCAGCCTTGGTTGACTTTAGCTTTCTATTCTTTTTTTTTTTTTTTTTTTTTTGGTGTGTGTGCAGTTTTTGGCCAGGGCTAGGTTTGAACCTGCCACCTCCGGCATAAGGGGCTGGTGCCCTACTCCTTTGAGCCACAGGAGCCACCCTTTCTATTCATTTCTATTTTTTTGATAACTGAACTACATTACCATGATTGATATAATTTAATAAATGTTAACAGTTATGCAGGAGGTGAACTTTTAGCTTTTGCTATATATAGTCTCATTTTCCATCTCTCTGTTTATATATTGTTCTAATAAAGTTGCAGGCAGAGGTCTTTATATAAATGTGCCAGGATAGATTACAGAAAAGACTCCTAGTTGAACTAATCTGAAAATGGACTGTCATTTGTAAGGCAAATAAAAGTAATTATAAATTCTCAGATAATAATTGGACCTTTCACAAGTGTTATCTTTAAATTGGCAATATCACATAGAACATACTCTATTCTGTTACTATTTACCAAAGAAAATGCTGGTGCAAGTTATTTTCTGAAATTTTGAATCTTCAACCTTGTATTTATATATGAGAAAAATTATCCATAAAGCAACAGGTACAAATACAATTAAATACTGTAATTTAGCAAACAATAAAACAATACCTTACATGTGGCTATTTTCTATCTTTTAACAAGTTCTGGATTTAAAATATATCATACGTAACTTCTCTTAAACTTTTAATAGACTGCTTTAAAATGGCATTTATAGGAAAATAGTAGGTATGTTAGATAAAGAGAATTTATTAGTTGATTTAACAATTAAAAAAAATCAAGTACCTAAGTTGTGCTAATCTTTTGAAGTTGAAAGGCCATAATAAGTTTAAGGAAAGAAAATGGAGAATTTTAATAAAATGAAATTATTAGATCATATGAACTATAGTAATTGGTAAATAGGGAAAACTATTAATGACTAGAAATTAATACTTTCATTTAATTTTACTTCCTTGAAATTAAAGTATTTTAATTTATGGAAAACAAGGATAACAAAAGAACAATTAAGAAGTTTATAGAACAGGCTCATTGCCCGTAGCTCAGTGAGCAAGGAGCTGGCCACATACACTGAAGGTGGCGGGTTTGAGCCTGGTCTAGGAGTGCTAAAAAGCAATGACAACGGCAACTAAAAAACAGCTGGGCGTTATGGTGGGTGTCTGTGGTCCCAGCTACTCGGGAGGCTGAGGCAAGAGAATCACTTAAGCCCAAGAGTTTGAGGTGCGGTAAGCTGTGATGCCACAGTACTCTACCAAGGGCAACTCTGTCTCAAAAAAAAAAAAATTCATAGAACATAACTGAATTATGGGGTCATCTCAGCTTCTTATAAACTATCAAGAAAACTATGAGAGATATTTAAAAATTTAGTATAAAAATACAGTGACTACACAAACACACACAAATACTAGGCATTCAAAATTCTAACATACTTTAATCAACTCTTAATCATGGTATGTATTAGAAAAAGCAAATTATACCTTAAAACAAGAATTTCACATTAGACTTCTAGCAAAGTACTTTATAGTGATTTTAATTTCCTTAAGGAAAAGGGATAATAATACCAGGAATTTATAAAAGATTTTGAGAACTCATTGAAATTAGAAAATCAGAAGGAGGTAGGAACTGAGATTATTATAATACCCTCCAAAAATGAATGAAGTCCACTAAACTGTAATCTTTCTCCATCCTATAAAATGAAAAATATTTACCTTCCTTAAATGAGCAATAGTTGAGCAATAAAGTAATCAAAACTATTGCTGAATTTATGCTACAAGAACAAAATTAACAAGAAGGCAAATTTCCATGACTCAAAATAAAGTATGATTTGATAATTACAAGTTCTATGTTAATTTATAAGTTCTATGTTAATAATTACAAGTTCTATGTTCTGTGTTAATTTGCAAAAGTCATGAGGTCAAACTAGAAATGTTCTATTACAGGAGAACCTCCTACAGGAGTTGATCACCTCCCTACATTGGCCACCTCCTTAAGTTGATCTAATTTTCATGACCAGACATACACCACATGTATATATCAGTACAGTAGGCCTAGTTCCTTTATATTGACCACCTCTGTATGTTGACCAGTGTTCTATAGTTCCTTAGGTAGTCAACTTACATAGGGTCTCCCAAATTTTTCTGGCAGAAACTCAAAGAGGTACAACCATAATAAAATATGAACTACCATCAGAGACCATCAATTCCTTGTAAGGCCAAGATATTAGACTACCTGATAAAATCAAACTTGAACTCTCTCGTCTTAAAAAAGAGATTCAAAAATATTTTAGATAATTTTTTTTGAGACAAGATTTCATTTCATTCTGTCACCTAAACTAGAACACAGTGGTGTGATCATAGTTCACTGCAACTTCAAACTCCTGGGCTAAAGCAATCCTCTGGCTTCAAGTAGGACTGCAGGCAAGTGCCTCCACACCTGGCTCATTGTTAAGCTTTTTACAGAGATACAGTCTCACTAGTGCAATCCTCTTTCCTCAGCCTCCCAAGTAGCTAATAATTATAAATAATTAGAAAATTTGGGAAAAGCCAACAAATTTGGAGCATGATTTATGGTCATTTATATATTAAATATTATGTAGCTGTTAAATAGGAAATGGAAATATATACAAGAAAATAAAAAGCATATGCAGAAACAAATGTAATGTTTCAAATGTATTTGAAATGTATTCATAAGAGAAAAAAGTAGAAGCAATCCAAATGTCTATTAACAGATGAGTGGATACACAAAATGTGGTATTATCCATATAGGGAATATTTTTCAGCCATAAAAAGAATGAAGTACTGATAGATCCTACAATGTGAGTGAACTTTGAAAACATTATGCTAAGGGAAAGAAGCCAAACATAGAAGGCCACATAATTTATGATTCCATTTATATGGAATGTGCAGGATAAGAAAATCCATAAGAACAGAAAGTAATTAGTGGCTGCCAGGGGACAGGGGAATGAAAGGATACGGGGTTTCTTGGGGGGGGGGGGGTTGAAACTTTTCTGGAATTAGATAGTAGTGATAGTTGCACAACTCTGTAAATATACTAAAAACCACTGAATTATACACATTAAAATAGCTAAAAATAGTAAATTTTATGTTATGTGAATTTCATCTTAATTTTTTAAAATACTAAAAAAAAAAAATAAAATGGAAAATGTAGGTATGGCCACGGAAAGATGCCTATAACATACTATGGCTAAATACAGATCATAACAAAGAAAAATATATACATATATTCATACACATATGATGACTACTAGGCAAAGTTGCCAGCTACAATTATATATGGGATTTCTGCAAGTTTTTTTTTTTTTTTTTTTTTTTTGAGACAGAGCCTCAAGCTGTCACCCTGGAGAGAGTGCAAAGGCATCACAGCTCACAGCAACCTCCAATTCCTGGGCTCAAGCAAGTCTCTTGCCTCCACTTTGCGGCTGGGATTATAGGCGCTGGTCACAAAGCCCAGCCATTTTTTGGTTGCAGCTGTCATTGTTGTTTGGCTGCCCAGGCTGGATTCGAACTTGCCAGCTCAGGTGTACATGGCTAGCGCCTTAGCCCGTTGAGCCACAGGCGCCGAGCCTGGAAGTTTTTACATATATTTTTTATTTTTATTTATTCATTTATTCACTTATCACCCTCAGTAGACTGCCACGGCATCATAGCTCACAACTTCAAACTCTTGGACTAAAGCACTCCTCTTGCCTCAGCCTCCTGAGTAGGTGGACAGGTGCCTATTAGCCTGGCTATTTTTTAAGACAAGGTCTTGCTCTTGGCTCAGGCTGGTCTTGAACCTGTGAGATCAGGCAATCCAACCTCCTTAGCCTCCCAGAGAGCTACAATTATAGTCATGAGCCACCATGCCGGGCCCTTGGAAGTTTTTATTAACACTACCTATTGCTTTTTTTTTTTTTGTGGAGACAGAGTCTCATTCTGTCGCCCTCGGTAGAGTGCTGTGACATCACAGCTCACAGCAACCTCCAGCTCTTGGGCTTAATCAATTCTCTTGCCTCAGCCTCCCAAGTAGCTGGGACTACAGGCGCCCACCACAGCACCAGCTAATTTTTGATTAGTTTGGCAGTTCGGCCGGGGCTGGGTTTGAACCCGCAGCCCTCGGTATATGGGGTCGGCACCCTACTCGTTGAGCCACAGGCGCCGCCCAACACTACCTACTGCTTTATATTTGAACCTCTCATGACTTTTACAAGGAGTAGGAGGAAGAAGAAACATAAAATGATTGGCAGCCAAAAAGACATAGTACATATAGATAAAAAGGTTAAGGAATCATGACCATTTTCTTTTTCTCCTTTTCTTCTTTCTTTTCTTCTTCTTGCTATAATAGACTATTAACAGGAATGCTAACATAGTCAAGTTATTTGTTCAGTAATTACTGGATGAAATTTTAAAGGGGAGCTTTCTTGAAAGGCATCAGAAAAGCAATATATGATGAGGGTTATGAGCTTAAGAGTAAATAAAGCATAAGAATGTAATTTTGATCGAAAAGGATATATAAAAATGTAGAAATTTGGGTGATACTTAAATTTTTCTAGTTGCCAACCTTTTTCACTATAATTGCTTTAGAGATTAAAACTTTCTGTTTTTAGAATCTACTCCTGAACCTTAAATTTACTACAAAACATCAATATATATGACATACAACATCAAAGAATATGTATATATTCTCTATGCA
This sequence comes from Arctocebus calabarensis, assembly GCA_963573935.1. Classification (NCBI taxonomy): domain Eukaryota; kingdom Metazoa; phylum Chordata; class Mammalia; order Primates; family Lorisidae; genus Arctocebus; species Arctocebus calabarensis. Next base: position 4,398 of record CAUYON010065940.1, on the reverse strand, counting down.
TTTTAAAACACTGATTCAGATTCATCATGGTATATATAATCCTGCATTCTTCAAGGATAACTTGAATATTATGATTTTTTTTGAGATATAAAACCTATTGCAACTGTCCTAAATTTCCAGGTATGTAACTTAAAAAGGTGTTTCTCAGAGTGGCCTTGTCCATTGTCTAAAATCCAACCTTTGGTGACCTTCAGAGCCAATTTCTTATCTCTGGTACCATGTTTTGGCATGGATATATAGGTTTTTATTGGATGAGTTGTGTTCATATATTACTATAGAAACAATTCAAGTCTCATTTTGTGTGCAAACTGAGAATCAAAAGTTGGAAAACCTTCAAAAATGAACAAAGAAAACTCAAAGGTCAATGGACAGGTTTATCTTTACTCATTGTTTCTAATAATGTTTACACTGTACTTCAAAAGATGGCCTCATGGGGAGGTGACTATTTATTATCAAAATCAGGAAGAGCTTTGAGGTTCAAGCCAGGGTTCCTGAGCAAAGAGTAGATATCATAACAGTTCAACTGCATTACAAAAATTCCAAAATGTCTAATCACAGGCGTTCGCACTCTTTTTAAGAATCTGAATCCAAGTGCTATCAGAAAAAAAAATACAGAGATTGTTACTCTTGTATTAAACATTTAATTTTCCAAAATACATTCACTTACTGTCTACCACATCTCAAGCACTGGTCTAGAGATTTAGGATACATCGATGAACAAAATAGATGAAGATCTTAATCCTGGTGAGGCCTACTTTTCAGTAGAGGTAAGGATCTTAGCTCTAATGAAGCTTACGTTTTAGTGAAAATGAAGAAAGACAAACAATAATCATAAGAAATAAATCACAATATGTTCAAAGGTAAGACTTAAAAAAGCTAATGCAAGATAAAAAGGTCAGAAGTGCCTGGGGATGAAAAGAGGGAAGGTGATTTATAATTTAAAATACGGTGGAAGGTTAAACTCATTGAGTAGTTTTAAAACAGATAAAGGCGTTAACCCTGCAGATACTAAAAGAAGTGTGCTCCTTATACCAGGAACAGCCAGTATAGTGAGGCACTATGGTGGAATGGGCTTGATAAAGCTAGGAATTTTTTTTTTAAAGAAAAATTTTAAAAAACTAAACTGACAAGGCTAGAGCATAGTAACTTCAGGGCAAAAAAGATTAACTGTACATAAAAATAAAGGGGAGAAATTTCAGAAGCATTGCAAAATCTAAAGTAAATGTGAGTTAGCAAGCCAAACGTTAATGAGTATAATTAGCAGATTTTAGGAGATTTATTTGACATAAGATCTTAAAGTTAATCCTTAGGTCAATCCGTTTTTCCTTCAATAAGTGGTATGTTACTAATTGATAAGTCTGTAGTTTCCCATGATGCTCAGTAGCTTTTTCATATTAATCAATTATCTCCCATGTACCCTTTACAAAATTCACTAATATATCTCATCCTCACACCATCTAGCTGAAGTTTACAAGGTTGTTTCTAACCATGATTCTGCTAAATTTCATATTTTTCTTTAACTTGTTCTACTAGTGTATAAATAATCAATGTCACAGATGACATTTTAAAGAATTAAATTGCAATCTTTATTATTTGGGACACTTATATGCCTCTTTCCTCTGTGAATCCATGCCTCCTTTGTGCTACATCATGCTCATTAGTACTTCAATTACAATTTGATAACACAACACATCATTAATTGTTAATGTAACCTCCTCTTCCTTTCAAGACTGTTTCATATGAAAGCATACCTTATTAGTTAGTCCAGGGCCTAGACAGGTTGCCAAGTAAGAGATGAATGGGATAAAGAGAATCAGGTATGTATGTGTGTAAAAGATGGCGGCAGAGGTTGGGGCTGTTGGGGTAGGGGAAGAAAGCAAAAAAAAAGTAGAAAGTATGTGTGAAATTTCAAATTTAAGGCATGTGCTTCAGAGAAAGGATAGAGAACTCATGCTATAAGTCATTTCCAAAGCAGAGGAAAAGTAGGACTTACATTCAGCCAAGAAAAATACAAAAGGGCGATGGCAAAAGAGTGTTCTTTGGGGCTTTTCATTGTGCTCTTTAAGACAAATGATCCAGCTTTCCAGAGTAAGTGGGGATCAAGGAGCTGAAGCCTTATTTATTATAATAAAAAATGGGAACTTCCACCAATTTAAAAAGTTTTAATAGAAGCCATAAAATTTGAAGCAGTTATAAAGTTATTTTTTAACTTATGGTAAGTTCACTGTTGGCATACAGTTCTGTGATTACTGAAAAATGTAAGGAGCTGTGTAACCACAACCATAAGACACGTAACAGTTCCACCCCCCCCAAAAAAAACAACTCCTTGATGCTAATGCTATATAGCCAAACAGCACCCCACCCAATCCCTACTCTCTAGCCCATAGTAACCACTTTACCATTATTTGTTTTATGGACTGTGCTTCTTCATGTTTAAAATCTGTTTTCCTACTTAAAAGTAACAAAAATATTCTACATTTTTATTTAAGAATTTTATACATTTACACTTTGAGTTTAGTTCTATAACCCATGTTGAGTTAACTGCTATATACAATGTAAGATATAGGACAAGGTTAAATTTGCACACAGGAATCCAATTATTCTAGCATCGTTTTGAAAAAGTTTAGCATTTCTCCACTGAAGTGCTTTTGCATCTTTGTCAAAAACAAATCAGATATTTTTCTTTCTCTTTTTTTAGATTTTTAAAAACCAAAGCATTTATTGCATAACTAATTGTTGAAATTAGTAAGATGAAGTGGATGATGCAACAGCTGCCCTCGTGGGTTTAGGCACTGATCCTTCATAGAATCCAGGCCTGAACCTGTGGTACACAATTTTTAGGTGCCTCATCCGACCAGTCCTGGTGGTATTTCTTCTCTCAGCTTTGGCACTCCAGTTATACTTTCTCTTGCACTTGGCAGGATAGCCACGTTTGCCACAGGTCAACCTTACAGCCACAGCGGTAGCACAGCGTAGTATCTTATTCCAATGCTTTCCAAACCATGATATTCCCTTCATCATTGTGCTTCTGTAGCCAAGACCAAAGAGCTGTATGGATCTTTTCCTGAACTCTCTATTCCACTGTATTAATACATATGTATCAGCCTTCACCAATAACACACTGATCACTGCATCTTTTTTTTTTACATTCCTTTACTCAACAGAAAATGATCAATGTGAGATTTTCAGTTTATGTTGAAGTAAATTATTTTAATTGTCAAAACATTAGTAGTAAACTCAAAAATCTCTTTCCTTGCTTTAGTTGGAACTATAGGCTGCTGTCTGACCAGACTACGATAGTACACGTGTAGGTCCTGAGGGCTCCCTCTGGTATTTCTAACTCTTGTGTCCTCATTTCTTCCATAAATACTTACTGAGATTCCCTCTTCCAGTAAATATGCTCTTGGGACATATGAGGTAACATAGTAGCAACAAGTATATTGTATTTCATATCATATTAGAAGACAATAAATGCTATAGTCAAAGGCACAGTCAAGTTGCATAAAGAGAATTGGGCAGCAGTGAGGTGTTACAAGTTAAATAAACCTATGTTCAGAATCAGCCTCATTAAGAAAATGATGTTTGAACACAGACTTGTGGTACAGGAGTTATCCAGTTAGGTATGTGAGAGGGAGAATATTTTAGGGAGAGGAAAGAGCAAAGATCAAAGACTCTAAAGCAGGGGGGTGGATCACTGCATCTTAACAATAGGTTTTGAAATCAGATATTTTGAGCCTTCAACTTTGTTCTTCCTTGAACAAAGGAAATTATTTTGCCTATTATAGCTACTTTACCTAGCTATATAAATTTTAGAACCATTTTGTTGACAATATAAAAAAAACCTTCTACAACTTTGAGACTGCAGATCAGTATGAAGAGAACGGACATCTTCTAAATACCGACTTTTCCGATCCATAGTAAAGAATTATTCATCCAAATTGTCAGTAATACCAAAGTTGATATTTTACTGTTGTATTTTATTGTTATAAAGTTCTGTAGATGAACTTTAATATGTAGCTTATGGAGAGTTTTTTTTAACATGAATGAACATTAAAATTTGTAAAATGCTTTTTTATGTATATATTGATATCATCCTATAATTTTTACTCTTTAGTCTGTTAATAAAAGGAAATATTTTTATGTTCAAGTAGTCAACTATCCTTGCATTCTAGAGTATGATTTGTTAATGTTTTATTAAAGATTCTGGTGTCTATGTCCATAAGGGGTATCATTATAGGCACACCTTTTTTAAAAAAAATTTTTTTTTTTAATAATTTTATTGAATCATAATTATGTACATTGGTGCAATCATAGGGCACGATTCATATACATTCAGAAATATTTTGATCGTACTGTTACAGATAGCCTTCATGGCATTTTCTTGATCACTATATAAAG
>CAUYON010065938.1:0-21398 GCA_963573935.1 Arctocebus calabarensis | reverse complement strand
AAAACTCTTCCCTCTAATTCACCTTCCCTGACCCCAACTTGGGAAGACCCCTTTCCTGTTATCTTGTCTTCTTTTACTGTTAAAGTTATAGGAGTCGATTCCTGCATACATCATTCACGAGTAATGGAACCCTCCATCTTCTACGGAGGCAGGCAATGAAGTCAGCCAACCACAGACCACCTACACTTGTGAGCCAAAAGAAAGCTTGAAGTTAATATTTAGGAAACAGCAAGAAAAATCCTAATATGATTTTCTTTTAGCATCACTGAATAAATGCTTCTGACCTGCAAAAAAAAAAAAAAAGAAAGAAAAGAAGTAGAATAAGGGGTGTTTGCTAGCAAAGGGTAAGAGTTTCAGATAGATAGAATGGAGAGGAAAAGCCCCATTCAGAAGATGACAGCCTAGAAAAGAGGTGAAGGGGTGGGGAGAGAGCGTGCAGAAGTGCGGGTAGCAGGGCAGCAGGTGCAAAGGCCCTGCGGCAGGGCTGTGCTCGGCAAGTCTCAGGCGAACACGGAGGCATGGCTGCAGTGAGTGAGCGGGGGCACAACGGAGACAAGGTGAGGGAAATAATAGAACACAATTATTCTAAGAATTACAGACCATTTTAGAGACTTAAGCTCTTAGTGAGATGTGGAGCCTTTCAGTATTTGGACAGAGTGACACGTGCTGATTTGGACCTTTCAGTATTTGGACAGAGTGACACGTGCTGATTTGGATGTCAGTAGGTTCACCCTGGCTACTGTGTTGACAAAAGGCTCTAGTAGTGAGGTTGGAAACAAAGAGCGTGGTCAAGAGGTTACTAAGATAATGCACATGAGAGATGTGGGTTGGTTGGGCTGGGACTGTGCCAGTGGGGTGTTCAGAAGGGATCAGATTCTGAACACATGTGGAAGAGGAAGAAAAATGGAGTTACCGAGAGATTAGATGTGGGATATAAAAGAAAGCTACGAACCAAAGACAACGGCTGGGTATCTGGGTTTTAAGACTGGAATCACGTGGCTACCATCGCTACAACAGGAAAGACTTGAGAAGCAGGATTTGGGAGAGATCAGAAGTTCAACCCGGAGTGTGTTACATTTGAAATGTTTACAACACATGGTATCAGGGTGGCGTCAGGTTGATACAGTATAAACAAATAAAATTGAATCAAGTGTGTCCTGGATGCCTGCACCTCAGAAGCTGTCCCCTTCTCCCTGCTTCATGGTGAAGATGAGGCAAAGGTTTCTGTTTTTCAAGAGGATACAGGCTTCCATCTCCCCCCCTCGCCCCAAACAGTAACCAAGGGCAACACACAGCATCACCTGGCTCGTGAGGGTGAAAGGGTGCGTGTGCCAGAGGAGTGGCAGGGTCTAGCTAGCACGTGGCAGGAGCTGGAGGAGTGAGAACGGGCTGGATTCCGGTGCTGGATCAGCTTGGCGAGGGGGAAGTTAGTGCAGAAGTGTCTTCCATGTTGCAGGATTTAACACCCGAGGACTCTGGGAGAGGGGACTGACGTGGTCCCAGATTGGCTCTTAGAAACCCAGAAAAGCAATGGCTCACACTAGTCAGAAGTTCCAGAACTGCCACTGCAGAGGATAAAGAAGGAATCAAAAGGTTCAGAGAAGTGGGCTCTCTAGAATGGATACCTTACATAGGCTAGGAAATCGACTCCAATAAAAATAATCATGATCGTGTGCCAATTATCTGGGACTGAGGCAGGTCTCGGACTCAGAACCCAGTGACTGAAAGAGAAGCCGTGTCCCCTTGAGAAAGGTCTCTGCAGCACCGAGTCAGGGGTACGAGGTGATGTCCCCCTCCCTTCCCATAAGGACCTGTGACCATTTACTTGGAGAATAAGCACCTTGGGAAAAAATACTGCACAGCATTTCAGAGATTGCTACATGCAGAGTCTGAGCTGATACCGAGGGACAGAAGCTTCGCTGTGGCCCTTGGTTACGGTGGGACAAAGTGGGGGCACATCATAAATAGAGCCCTGGCCCACCGGGGGTCCTGGCTCCAAGCACCTGTGGCTGTCCCCTGGTCTCTGCTTGTGTAGATGTACATTGGCTCCTTGGTAGGGTAAGAGCTAAGAAACTGGAATCCGTACTGGAATCCTCTAAAACTTCTCCTTTCCCATCACTAAAATGGTAGATCCCAAACAAATTCTGGAGCGAAGGGTAAAGATTAGTACGGGTTGAGCATCCCGAAATCCCACAATCTGAAATACAGAACTTTGTGAGCACTAAGGTGAGGCCACAGTGGACAGTCCTACAGCTGGCCCCACACGGCACTGTCAGAACTGTGCTTCACACACTAAATTACTCAATAGATCACATGAAATTATCATCAGGCCACATGTGTATGGTGCACATGAGACATACATGAACTTCATGGTTAAACTTGGGTCCCATCCCCCAGATACCTCCTTATGTATATGCAAATATTCCAAAATCCCAAAACACTCACGCTCCCACACATTTCTGGTCCTCAGCACTTCAGATAAGGGATGCCCAGCTGGTACCACCCTTAAAACTTGGAGGATGTACGGCTAGTGGTCCCTGTCATTTTTCCATTTATTTCACATTGCAGAAGACTGAGGCTAGATGTTGACAGTGGACTGCCACGAACTCCAACAGGTCACAATTCCAACCGCAGCTGCTGTGCCAAAATGTGCGATCTTTGCCTTAGGAATTAACCAGCCTCAAATACATGTGTTACAGTCCCCACATGGGAAATATATCCTTTTCATTCTCTGGAGGAAGTAGAACCAAGAGCAATTTGTATTCCGATGATAAGGAGAGGAGCGACAATCTTGCTGAAGGCTGTGCTAACTCTGCTGCTCTGTGTCATAATCCCGTTATCCCACAGACCTGCACACTTGTAAATCATGTTGACTGGCCAGGAACGGTGACCCAAATCTATAATCTTAGTGCTACGGGAAGCCAAGGCAGGAAGATCACTGGAGGCCAAGAGTTTGAGACCAGCCTGGACAACATAGTGAGAACCTGTCTCTGAAAAAAATAAAAATAAAAAAAGCCGGGCACAGTGGTACACCTGTGGTCCCAGCTACTTAGGAGGCTGAGGCAGGAGTATCACTTGAGCTCAGGAGGTTGAGGCTACAGGGAGCTGTGATCGAGCCACTGAACTCCAGCCTCTGTGACAGAGTGAGACCCTATTTCTAAAAAAAAATTATGTCAATGACATCATACTAAGGGGAACAGATAAGTAAGAAGTGGAAAATGTTTTAGAGCCTTTGAAAACACATCTGCATTTAAGAGGTGGAAGACAAATCCCACAGTGGTTCAGGGCACATCAGATCAGTGCAGAGCTGTGGGCTCAGGGGTCTGGGAATCCTGGCACGTGCTCATCTATAACAAAGAATGAGTTATTGCATCCTCCACTTCCCAGCACTGAGAAGGAAGCACAATGCCAAGTTAGTGACTTTAGGTTCAGGGGACAGCATAGCCCGCACAGGGAATTCTGCTCTGACCTATGCATTCAGAGGTGGGGGCGGGGTGTGTGACTGGCTTTGACTGGCTGTATCACGGGTAGACCTGTTGCTTGGTAATACCACTGGTTTGGGTGGAGGTATCTGCAGTCGGAAAAGATGCCAGTGGAATTCATGGCAAGGCCTAACAGAAGAATTGCAGTGCAGACCCACATATCACTTATAGCACAGAATTACATAGCAGGAAAACAGCCCTAATTGAGGTAGAATCCCTGGCCGTGAGATAGGAGCTGACCATTATGAGCTGGACTCTGTGAGATCCACGATTCATAATCTCCAGCAGTTCTAGAAGCAATTGATCACAGGATGGAAGGTCCAGGCTTAGGCAGCTGCCAGTCTAGAGGCACGAGCACACCGCATGGCAACCCAGCCCCATGACCTCCTGCTGTCACCTCACCCTCAGCTACCACTGAGGCCTGGGGGCTCCTGAACGCCAGCTGGAGGAGAAGAACAAGGACCAACTTAGTCTGTAAAAGGGTCGGCTCAGTATCTGAGTGCAATCTGAAGATGGCCTGCAGGTCACCACGTAAGGGTGGCTCTGGAAGGAGCAGAGAGAAGAAATCCCCCCCAGGGAAGAGCTGCAGGGAAGGACAGGAGTGCACCTGGGTTTCCACCTCGTATATAGAAAAAGGGGCCAATGCCAAGAAACACAAGGATCCCCGGGCAGAGCTAACAGCCTCGCTAGTCAGGAGGGATGGGAGGGGGATGGTTCAGCTGGAAGTTTCTCAAGGAGGTCCGAGAAAGGGAAATGGGGGTGGATTTGTGAGAGTTCGGATGGAGCGTGATGGTTTTAATCCTGCAGAGAGCACACACCAGGAGGAGGGATCAGGCGCGGGGTAGAGGCAGCACGGCCCGGCCAGCTGGAGTTGCTGAGCCTCTGATTTCAGCCTCCCGGGACTGGCACAGCCAGGCCCAGAGGACGTGGCAATAGCGGCAGGGACGGAGGCTGAATAGGCCCAACAGTGTGGGAGCTCACCAAGACGGAAGGAGCTACTCCCATAGCCTGAAATCCACGCTGCCACCCAAGGAACATGAACACGTTGATCCCTCCGACACGCCCCTTCCTGAGGAAGCCAACCGGGCCCTGGACCCTTGCATTTCAGAAGAGGTAGCAATTCAGCTTGCCTGGGATTGGAACATATTCTGGGTGTGGGTTTGCCTTCCCCACCTTCAGCACCTCAGCTAGAACCGCTACCTGAGGGCACGCAGAGCCTTTGCTTCATCCAGAAATCCTCACTGGACCAAGCACCAACTTAGGAAGATGGGAACACACTTGATCACGTGATGCCACACAGCCCAGAAACAGCCAGCCTGGCAGAGTGACAGAATGACTCCCAGAAGACGCAGCTGAGATGTTAGCATCGAGGTGACACCTGCCAGGACAGTGTCCTCCTGGGAGGCAGTGTGCACTCTTAATCAAATACCACTAAAGAATCCTGTGTCCTTGATAGTTGAACACAAGGGCCATGAACTAAACTACAGAATTAGGAGTAGCTTGGTTTATACCATAACTCCCAGTAACCAGCTTCCAAACGCAGGTTCTGCATGTCTACAGGGAGAGCACTTGCACTGGGTGCACAGGGAGAGTCCTGTGGAACTTTATGCTCAGAGCTACTGGGGTTTCCTATGCTGTGACATCAGCAGAGAAGGAAAAAAGTCACTGTCCCATGAGAGTGACTGACTGTGATCCCTGGAAACAGTAGGGTTGGGACTTATTGCAGACTGGAGACAGGAGTAGATACACACAGAGTCCCCAGCTAACCTGGTGGGGTGTCTCCTGGCTGCTTCTGGCCTAAACTTGACAGCAGATCAATGGGTCAGCATCGGATAACCTGGGGCACAGGTCTCTTGGGGGGATGTAAGCTGGCTAGACCAGCAGGGCACTTGGCAAGGACAAAGGGAATAGCCGGAAGAGCTGGCAGAGGACAGCGTGGCACACAGGGCAAGTGTGGCAGGATCTGGCGGGAAGGTGTGGGCAGTGACACCTCCCGTGCTATACACTGGGGCTCTCGCTCCTCTGCCCACTGAGAGCTTTGGGCAGAGCTTTGAATCCATTTCTGGACCAGAGAGGCATCCAGCCCCAGCTCATGTCCTTGTGGGAAGCCTGTCATCATCCTGGCTAGGACAGGACCGCCTCAGAAGAGCAGTCTAGACCCAGGGCTCTCAGTAGCTGGGCTGAGGCTCCCACTGCAGTCCAGCTGCTCCCCTGCCCAGTCCCTCCTGCCTTACATCTCACAGATATTGTTTCCAACCACAGTAGACACAAACAGACTGCATTTTAGGAAATCCAGGGACAGAACCCCGGGGAAAAGATAAAGTCCCATGCATTCATTTGAAACAGTCTTCCAGATTCCCAGCAGAGTTACTGGGCAGCCATATTTCCTTCTAGCAGTGAGGACTGTGGAGCTATTATTTATTCTGCAAAGATATCACCTGACATTCATGAGCCGCCTCTGTCCCCTATGTTTTAGCAACTCTGTGACCACATTCATGCTCATAGAGTGATAGTGTGTTCAACAGTAAACCTGTCATTTAAGCTTCTCCTATTACTCCTCTCATAAATTCAGCTTCTAATAAGTTGTTGCTGTTTATCAATGGTTGGTTTGCTGTCATGGAACACTGATTCCATTGACAAGGTTATTTGATAATATTGGCCTGTAAGAAGAGAGAATTTTATTTTCATAAGGCCAGAGCTAATAGATGTTTTTTTTCTCATTTAATTGGGATTAAGTTATGAATGATAAATTCATTGTGTAACATCCACCATGGAATTTTTTCATAAAACAATCAAGCCGTTAAAGGCCGCATTGTAACAATAAGGAGAGGAATGATAGGAAACTTCCTCCCAGGTGGGTTCCCTAGTAGATGAGGTGATATTAAGGGGAGTTAAGAAGAGTCCAACAAACCTCCCGTAGCCCTTCTGCGCAGGTGAACACAACTTCCTTCGTGAATGTCATCCTGGTGACATTGTCACTACATTTCGCTTCCATGCCAACACAGTGTTTGGTATTTACCTTGAATATAAAACTTATCTTTCTAAGTTATAGTCATCTCCTCCAGTAACCTGGAAACGTCTCCAAGAAGGTAGAGACCATTTCTTGTTCGTGTTTATGTCTCCTCTGCATAACGTGAGGCCCGTGTCATAGTAACATGTTCGTTCAATGTCCATTGAAGTTGACCACACCCAGATGCAACCACATAAAAATGAACCTTGGTGCAAACAAGAATCTAGGAAATTGCCTTTCTTCAGGAGATGCATCCAAAAGCCACCTTTTAAATGCACAGATGGTGATGCAGGTCCATCCTCCTTGCAGAGGTCACTGATTCTTGGGAGCTTCTGTGCCCAGCCCCCTGGCCACTGAGGGTGTGCTTTTGCAAGACAGCCAAACAAAGAGATCAGAAGTAAGTTAGTACAAACCAGGGAGTCAGGATATCCTAACTGGTCCACACAAACATCAACCAAATGATCATGGCATTATGAATCAGTAAGTCCCGAATTCAGTTCTCCAAGAAAACTGAGCAACTTGTGTCATTTTAAAGGTAAATCAGTCCTCACATGAACCAACTTTCTTTTTCTGAGCCAGAGCCTGATTAGAGTTCCATGGCATCATCACAGCTCATAGCAACCTCCAACTCTTGGGCTCAAGTGATCCTCTTGCCTCAGTTTTCTCTATTTTTAGTAGAGACAAGGTCTCCCTTTTTGCTCAGGCTGGTCTCAAACTCGTGAACTCAAGCAATCCACCCGCCTTGGCCTGCCAGAGTGCTAGGATTACAGGCATGAGCCACTGCGTCCAGCCAACAACTGTTCCATCATTTACTGAAGCACAAAATAAACACCAAAATCCAAAATACCATCTCATATTTTTCTTACAATTTATACTGTAAGGTGTATTTTCATTAAATAATGGTGTAGGTCTACTAAACTCCTTTTAATCATCTACAGATCTGAACAATCCCTTTAATGTATATTGACATGTTAGCCATATAATGTGTAAATAGTTCTTGGTCTTCTTGAAAACATAATCTAATGGAATATGGGGATTTCCTCAAAAGACTAGAAATTGATAACATTAGAAAATTAAAGATAGTAAGAGATGAACATTATGTGGCATTTAGAATCAAGGTACTGAAAGAGTTTAGAGAGAATTTAGGTTCAAGGGGAGATTTTCTAGTGTTGTTGTTTATTAGTAAATAAATAAACTAAAGCCACATTGTTATTTTGAGTAATACTTGAAAATAATTTCTCTTCAGTATAAAAATTAATGGAATATATATAGTTTTATATTTCTTTTGCCGAACAGCATTATACAATTGCAAGTATTAAAGAAAATTAAACAGAAATTATTTTGATTATGGAAAAATGCAAAAATAATATTCACATAGTTCATGAACATTTGCCTTACCAAAATTATTACTATATATGAGAAAGAAATATTTAAAGTAACCTTATTTAATTTAAAAGAAAATCATTGTATCACCTTAGCTGATCTTTGGTGAGTATTATTATAGATATTATCTGCCAAAAAACTAAAACATGATTGAGTAAGAGAAGCACCTTGCCCATTCAAGCTAAATAAATTTATAGATTTGGTCTCAAAGTGATTCTTTTACTTTATGTAGTTAATATTCTAATTTTTTTTTTTTTGCTTGAACATTGATCCTCACTAAAAAAAAAAAAAGAGTAAAATACAAAAGTGAGAGCTATAAAATTCTACCATAGAAGGATAAAAACACTATGTTTTTATATTTTGGGTTAGTATATGACCAGACCATATATATTCAATTTTTTGTATACAAGGGCTATCAGGAAAGTATCCAGCCATTGTTAATACTATCATAACTTTAACTTTCTAATGGATGATGTTGAAAAGAATGCAGAACCAGTATCCAGGGAAAATTTTCAAAAATTCTATCTCAGCTCTCAGTTTGAAAAGGAAACATTAAAACAGAATAAGTGACAGGGATGATAAAATGCTTAGAAAGCTGCCTGCTGTGAAGGTACTCTGCAAAAAAAGTAACCAAGAGAATTAATATTTCTTTCATGTACTTAAACTCATGCTCATGTGAATTATCAGATAACTCAAAGGAGAAAAAAGTTTATCATGGACAACTCAAAAAAAATTATCTCTAGTGTGCACTTGTCCAAACCTATCAAATGCTCGGTTCCCGGTTACATGCGTGATCCCTGCACAGCCTTGCTAACCAGAGCGATTTCAGTTATTCTCAAAGTCAACACCAACACCTAATGATGGGGCTTGAAACTTCTTTGTTACTGGGGTCGGTCACCCCCCAAAACAGCCAAACAAGGGGCCCATAAGTAAAACTGAGTTAATTTAGGAGGCTTGGAGACCAGGAAACACGAAGGTCTGATCAGGACTGTAATGAGTAAGATGCGATGTCCTTCTGTTCTCTGGCACCAACATCTCCAGTGGGAATGTGCAGAGGCAAAGATCAAATGAAGAGCGGGGAAGGTGGAAGAGAGTGTGAGATGGAAGGAAACAAGGAGTGAACAGGGGGAGGCTGGGCCGAAGGGAGGAGCTAAATGTGCAAATGTGTGTCACGGTTAGGGGAAGACTGGCAGAAATAAGCAGGCTGGCCAACCCCGGGAGAGACGGCCTGGGAGGCCCAGATGCACGCATGGGGGAACCAAACCCCCACACAGAGACCTCGTCAGTAATATGAGCAATGTAGTAATTTTCTGGCTTTACTAAGACAAAAGGCTCTTTAAAGACCATGTGGCTGTTTAATAACTACCATTTTATAATTACTATCATAATTTCACTTCTTGACATTTACCTGAATGCAGGGATTTGGCCATAAATAATCTGGCATGTTTTTTTTTTTTTCTTTTTCCTGAACTAAAAACAAAAACAAAAACTAGAAACCTACAGACATACACAAGGTCTTTGATAAATATTAACTAAATATGAAAAAGAATTGTTTGATATTTGGAATACTTCCATTAATCCTTCTCAATATCACCAAAACATTTCATGAATCATCTGACAGAACTTGCTAACACACTGGAGTAATATTTCAAAGGAGGACCACGTGTTAGAATAGCCAAGTGCTTCCTACTTTGGTATATTATTATAATTATGTGTCTACTAATGTGTGTGCAATACATCTCTCTATGCGTGATTATGTATATGCACATATGTATACAATTACAAGTCTGTGAATGCTTCAGCAGCCAAATATCCCTCTGAGTAAGAAATAACTTGAATCAGAAATAACCTGATTTAGAAGTGCTCAACTAAAAGTGAAACCAGAAAGTTCCACATGTCACTTCTTATAACCCTAACCCTGTCTACAGGCACCTGTGCCTTGCTTCATAGGTGACTCCACAGTTACTGAGAAGCAACTACCTGGGCCTACCATCTTCCAGACCCCCTAGGGAGCTGCAGGCACCTGGAGGTCAGACGGCCCCCACACTGCTGCTGCCCCGTCCAGGCAGGCTGGCCACCCTCCTGCACTCATTGGTACTGATGGGGTGCCCCAATATTTTAATTCACCAGTGGGGGCCGAAGTGACCATTTTGCCATGGCCCTAGTTTAGCATTCCATCACATAATCTTTTTGTTTTAATACCTCACATTCTCATTTAGATGATTATATAACTGTTCTTCCCTGAGAATGGCAAAGCAAACAGTCACACAGTTCTGAGCCACAGTTCGTCCGTTATGACAGTATGGATGGTGGCACTGACTCAAGGCGCTAGTGACCAAGTAAGACGGCATATATAAAGGAAGACATGGGCCAAACTTCGGGGCTCAGGAGACACCTTTTGCCATCTGACCCATGGGTTGGTTGGATAGTCTTTTGGAAGCTCTCCTGTGAGTGATGATTTATAAGAATGTTCTCAAGGTCATTAAGAGTCATGAATTTAAAAATCTGTTTGCAGGCTTGGTCCACTGTGTTGCCAAGAAATTACCCTGCACCTGATCTAGATATAGAAAGAAACTGAACATCAAGACTTAACGAATGAAAGCATAAAATGATAAAAGACATGTGGATGTTAGACTTCAGGCCTTCTTTTGATTCATGATTTTTCATTACTTTTAAAACTACGGGAATATCTTGTTAATCATGGGCGAGTGGAAGTGGGTTCAAAGCAGTTCAGAGAACTGTGCTTTCTGCGTATGTGAGGGACAATCCCCATTTCAGCTGCCGTTTCTCCTGTGATCCCCACGCACCTAGACCTGGAGCCAGCCGGGGACCAGGTGGCTGGGAGGGTTTGCCAAGCACTCTACTTTAACTCATCTCGCCTGCTCCGTGTCAGGAGGAGTTCCCTGGGCAGATATTTTCTCAGCCTTTAAATTCAGACCTCCAGCCAGAATGAAGCACTCATTCCACGGTGGTCTCTCATGCAAATCTATTTTATAGGAATTATCATAATGCGTTTTCATGACTTTTATCTTGTTGCCTTTCAAAATCTATGAGTTCCTGCGTCTCATTCCAGTGCCCTCTGTAGTACTCAGAACACATTCATTCAGGCTTTTTCACAAGCACCGAGTGGGTCTGGCACTAGCCAGGTGCTGGGGATATTTCCAAGGAGGTAAGGAGTCCCTGCTTCTGGGCGGCTTCTCCGACAGAGTGGTGTCCAGACTTCATGAGAGTAACCAGAGGGCAGGTGAGCTCCGACTTTGGGTTAGCTCTCTGATTAACGTGCCATCAGCCATTGCTCCCTCCTGGTGAAGCCCGACTGTGAAATAGAGTCTGCACTTCCTGCTGGAAGGTGGAACCCAGCGTGCTCACAGCCCTGAGTTCCACAGGGGCCGTCTGGGCTGCCTGTTCCTGCCCGGAGGCCTGGGTGGCCTATGGTGGCAAGAGCAAACAGGAGTAACAAGAACAACCAAACTCAGGGAAGGGAAGAAGGAAGGAAGGAACAACCAAACTCTGTGAAAGAAAGAAAGAAGGAAGGGGGAGAGGGAGGGAGGGAGGGAGGAAGAATGGAAGGAAGGAAGGAAGGAAATACTTGGAGGTGGAGATGGATTCAGCCAGCAGCACCCAATCAATAATTGAGTGTTTATGTTCATAAAGACGTCCATAAAGCAGTGATGAGTGAAAACGCGGTTGAAAACACCCACCCACACGTACTCACACTCAACCATGAAGACCCGGGGGCCACCCACCTGGCTGCTGCTGACAGCCAGTATCAGCGGGTGATGAAAACACGATGCTTAACATTTTCTTATTTTGGCTTCTCTGCTCATTTCCCCAATAACAGTCACGTTTTTTGTCACAGTAAGTACACATTATTTTCCACTTAGAAAAATGGCAAATAAGCCCCACCCTGGGGACTAAGGGAGCATTTTGCTTATTCCGGGAGACTCAACCCCACGTACAGGAAAGTAGGATGGGCGGCGGGTTTGATGAGGCCACGGCCAATTAGAGCTCCAGCAGAGCCGTGTGGAGCAGAAACTGACCTGGTGCCCCGTCTCAAGTTCCTCATCCGGCTCTTCAACCCGTGTACTCTGACAGCCTGCTGTGTACCCCACTGCACTGTGGGGATGCAAGAAACAAGAAGACGAGGCACCCCCCGCGGCAGTGGGATCTCCTGCGGTTACGGTGAGAGACAGACGAGTCAGGCCGGGAGGACACAGCCACAGGGAGCCTAGCACAGTGGCACCGAGCCTGGACTGAGACGGGCAAGCCAGGGAAAGCATGTTTCTTGGCCACAGGGGCTGGTTCTGCCATTGTCACTACACCTGCGATGGCCTTGCACTGACAGAGCTGCCTGAGTGGAGCCAGCAGCTGCAGCTTGAGACCTAAGGAAAGGGCCACGTCCTCACGCCCACCTCTGTGAGTACTGTGCAGATGCACCAGACAGGAGTAGCCCCCCACCTTCAGAGAGCCCTGAGGATAAAGCCCCACTGCCACAGCTTCAGGCACCTGCCGCATGCCAGGCTCAGGCTGTGGTGTGTTCTGTCCACTCCTGAGCCAAACCCTGCCAGCATTCCTCAGTTTTACAGGTGCACCGATGGGCTCAGGCCCCATGGCTGGAGGTGCTGGCGCTCCCCTTAGACCAGGTATGTCTAACAACAAAGCACAGCCCCCAGCTCCTGAAGGGGCTCCAGACAGTGCCAGAGAGCATGGCCCTGCCCCCACACCAGGTCCAGGGGCCACTCCTCCCTGCTGGGTTGGTTCCAGCTGGACCAGCAGCTGCCGCCTTGGGTTTCCAGGAAGACCCTGCATCTGAGCACCTGCTGCATGCCGGGCACAGCGTGGAACATCCATGGCCCTGTTGGTGCAGGGCACCAAGATCTCCCTGGGACAGCCTGCTAGAGTCTTAACCCCCACCTCGGCCAGGGTTCAGTTCTTTGGGTGAAGGCACAGAATCACCCTAAAATGTGAGGGACGTGGGAGGACCCCTGGATGTGCACCTGTAGGGCATTGCTTTTGCAGGGTGGAGAGAGGGGCAAGTTGGCGAGCTCTGAGGAAGGGAGGGGAAGACTGCTGTGGAGGGGCAGAGGGTCCCCGCACTCCCAACCCCTCTGAGCAGTAGATGCAGACTAAATGCTGGGTGCAGAGGGACAGGGCCCAGCAGCACAAGGCCGGACTTCCAGGACCCTTGTCCTAGCCCTCGTAGACAGACCTCCACGGGGCCAGGAGGCCACTCTGAATGCCAGAAGACCCTGGAGCCCCCCAGTCACCCCACACCCACTCAGGCTCCCTCTCCTCTTACTGTGGACTTTTCATGAGGAGAATGGGGCCAGGTGCTGCCCAGTCTAAAGACCAAGCCTGGGCACCCACGGGGCAACATCACAGGGCACAGCCTGCCTGCTGGCCTGTGCCTGCCTCAAACCCACCCAGGGCTGGCAGCTTTCCTAGTCGAGGTCCTTTTCCTTCCCTGGTCCCCCCAGCAGAGGGTGGCTGGGAACCAGATGTTCCAGTGGAGAGGGGCTGTGGCCCAAGGCGAAGGGTAGGGGCACTCGCCCAAGTGTATCTGTGGCCAAGAGCAATATGTGGCCCAGCATAGGGCACCAGGCACTTGGCCGCCCACACTCCGTGCCCTGTCTGCCTTGGTCCTCTTCCCCTAGGTCCTGTCTCCCGGCTACTGTCTCCTGCTCTGCTTTGCCTCATTTCAAGGAAAATTCCTACAGGCACTAGGGAGACGGTCAGACACAAGAAAATTCCTACAGGCCCACATCCTTCCCAATGGCCATCCTAGATGGGGAAAGGTGCCAGCTAAGGGGCCTGCAGCTCTGGGCCAGCCCAGTCGAAGGCCTCAGAGGCAGGACCTTCTAAGGTCTAAGGTGTGGGGTGGAGGTCGGGGCGTCTCTGGTGCCTCTTCTGGGGAACCTCCCCTCTGAGCCACCTTTGGATGACGAGTTCAGTTCTGGAAATTGAGCATGGATAAGATGGGTGCTGCTGTGTCCAGAGCCACTCACACCACCTAACCACAAGCATCACGCAGTTGGGAACTTGAAAAGGACCCAGAGACCAAGTTTCTTCCCAAAGGGCTCACAAGGCCCCACTCCTGCCCACACTACCGGCCCTCCCCAAGGAGTGAGGGCCTCCGAGCAGTAGTTCCAGCATTTTACCCTGGGGCCCAGTAGGAAGAAGGGGGCAGGTGCACCCTCCTCTGCGTGTCCCTGCTTAAGCTCAGGGCTGACCCTGCTGGGGGCCCCAGTGCAGACCCCGGGCAGGGCCCTGAGAATCCCAGGGCCTTGAGAACAGCTTGCTGGACAACTCACCATGGAGTGTCAATCACTGTTTTCCTGGCTGCTCTCTAAAGTGACAGATGATTTCTAGAAAGGCCAGGGAGATGGCAGGGTCCTGCCCAAAGAGCTGTCTGGACAGTTGGCCTGAGCAGAAGCCACGGATTCCAGCAGTTTAAACAGGGCAAGTAGCAACCCTTGGCCCACAAGCTACTTAAGCCACCAAGGTGAAGAGTCTCGGGAAGCCATTGCCCCACCTAATATCTCCAGGGATCTCAGGACAGGGAGAGGAAGCTGCTTCCGAAAGGACCATCGTGCTCCCGAGGAAGGAGGGCTGTCAGGCAGCGTTGGTCTCAGGCGGTCAGCAGAGCATGGGGACAGCGAGGGAAGCTTCTCGTGCTTCCTGCCCTTCCTGGTGTCTTTACCCCAGACCAGCCCTAAGGCCCTAGAGCCTCAGCACCCCCAAGCCTAGGAATAGGGACCCACTTGAGAGCCCAACCCCAGAGGACACAACACAAATGGGAAGCTCGTGTCCCTGTAGCCTGACTCTATCTATGATATTCTTTTCATCTTTGTTTTGATGGGTTAAGTTCAATGCCAGAATATTTGGTTTATGAGTCATGCTAATTACAGCTGGGAGGAAGGCACCAGGAAGAATAGAAAGGAGAATGTTCTGAAAAAATTAAGCTGTGTCAGTTGCCCTGAATAGAGAGAGTCTGCCCAGGAATGAGGAGGGAGCCAAGCCCTTCCTGGGACATGTGGGTTCTCTCTGCTCCCACTAGGAGGGTGTCCCATGCTATCCAGCCACACCTGCACCAGAGGGGCAGTGGTGTCCAGTGGCTGCCCAGGGCCAACCCAAGACATCTCTGCTCGTGGGGGCACCTTCCTGGACATCACAGGAGACTCCAGATGGAGGCAGGAGGTGAGGGAGCAGAGAGGAGAAGCCCTTGCCCAGCCGACCTACATCGTCCTGTTCCCAGGGCATTCTCTGCTGACAGCTGGGGAGGGAAAATGCGGAAATTTGAGGAGCTCGGGATCTAGCCTCAGCTTGGAGAGCTGGGCTCAGTGTCCCCAGCAGGGGTGGGGGGGTGTTAAAAGCACAATCTCTGGACGTGAAGACACCCATGTGCGTCTCAGGTCTTCCATCTATCTGCTCTGGGACCTTGGGCAAGTCGTGAGCCCTGCTGAGCTTTGTACCTCTCCGCTTCCCAGTTTCTGAGAGCGACCTCAATGGAGCTGCTGAGAATCAACATTTGCTCAGCACCTGTCATGCAGAAAACACACACAAACATGTGGCTGATGTTGTGACTATTACTGCCATGGTTGTTGTCCTCGGGTCATTAAGCACCTGTCCACCTCGACGGGTCTAAGCTGTTCTCAGCCCTCTGCCTCCCACCTCCCTGTCTGTGCTCCCTCCTCTCTGGTCAGCAGGGATCCTGACCAGGCCTTGTGGAGAATGTGCCTCCCCTCCCTGCACACACAGTCAAGTACGTCTATCTGTGATAGTGCTCATGGACCGCCCGGCCTGCCGGGGAATGTGCACTTTCCTGCGCTATAAAAAGCAAAGGCTAGGAGGCCTGTAAGGACGTCAGACACTCCCTAGGGACCTGAGAAGTTGCTAGCAGTGGAGAAAACACGGGTTCTCAAGGCATTTCTCATTTGCAAAGCTCGGAAGGAGAAGGCTCCAAGTGTGCCATGTCATCTCCATTCCTAGAGACCAAGCGAGGGAGAGGCAGGATCCTCTTCCCTCCTGCCCAAGACGGGTCAGGACAGCTGTGAGTATCCAAAGCATAGGAGGGCATCCACAGAAGACACACAGCCCTCCAGGGGCTAGCAGGTGGGGCCACATCTGTGCCCATGAGAGGCCCCCAAGGGCTGGGTGATGAGCCAGCAGTCAGCATGCACTGCCCAGAGGCTGCAGAGTGGCTCAGTGACTCAACCCAGACTCTCAGTGACACAAGGAACTTCACTTCCCAGGAGGGTCCCCAGGGAAGGAACGTTGTTTTTTCCTGCCCAAGCTGGATTCCCTCCAGGATCACCAAGGCTGTTAGAAAGGCACCAAAGTCAATGGCTCCTGTACTATGCAGGGTCCAAGAATCAGCCACATCCAGGACTGGACAGATCTGGCTCTCAGGTGGTCTGGGGGGACCCTGGTGGGGTGAGGGGATCCCTACCAGGTGCAGGGTTGGACATGGGTACCATTTGCTTCCCTTATATATCCTCAGAAAGCCATAAGAAGAGTAAAGCAAGATAACACTCCACAAGAAATTGGGGGGGTAACAATTATTCTTGACATTATTTGCAGAAAAAGCCCACCTCCTCCACAGGCAAGGAGGGAGATGGGAGCTCACACCCCCCCCCCCACCTCCAGGGAACCTGGTCTCCGGAAGTGGAGTTAGCAGGGACAGGGCAAAGGACTTTCTCTGAAACTTCTAGTCCTGCTGCCCCTTAGCCACAACCGCCAACCTGGCCCCTCCCACCGGCCATGCTGGCAAAGGTGTCCACTCAGCCCTGCTCTGGCAACCAGGCTGAAGCCACGGAGACAGAAGCAGGAGCCGCTGGGTCCCTCCTGGCTCTGTCCCGCCTGCCGGGCCACCTACCTCCGTCCGGCTGGGCCGCCAACCCCGTGCTCACAGCGGCCTCTCGGGGGAGCTCCCAGCACCGCCTTTTAGAGCATCTCCGGCCAAGCCTCCTCCCGGCCAGGTCCCAGGAAGGGGAAGCACAGACTTGTGAAAGGCAACAGAGCAGGGAAAAAAGTCCTGGGGGAAGAAGGCTTAGAAAAGGGGTTAGGGGAGGTGCAGGCAGCAGCTTGGGCCCCTCCCAGCACCTTTATCTCCAAAGCTCCCAAGTCTCTTTGGCCAGAAGCGGAAACGCAGTTTCTTGAAAGTAAAGGAAGAAAGCGAAGGAAGCAGGGCAAC
This sequence comes from Arctocebus calabarensis, assembly GCA_963573935.1. NCBI lineage: Eukaryota > Metazoa > Chordata > Mammalia > Primates > Lorisidae > Arctocebus > Arctocebus calabarensis. The sequence continues at coordinate 4,330 of CAUYON010065938.1, read as the reverse complement.
CGTGTAAAGAGCAAGCCCCAGCCAGATGTGAGCAGCGGAGGGAGCCTCGAACGCTCCCAGCGCATTTTAGCCAAACAGCAGGCTCCGAGGATTAACTGTGTGTGTGCCCCGCTGCTGGGTGGGAAAAGCCACCCCTGGACGCCAGAGTGGGTTGGGCGTGCAGATGGCCACCTCTGGATGTCCAAACATCTTTCCGGATGTGGAGGAGGTGGGGGCCCCAGACCAGGATGCCCCTTACAGAGTGGGGGAGTGCAGACGGCTGAGTGCTCTGGGTTACTTGGCAGCAGGGGGATGGGCTTCAGTAACCAAACCCCATGGGATCAAGGCTCCAAACAGTGGCAAACCTGAGACACACTATCCACAGCGGGCTCAGTCTGGGGTCCAGGGACCAATGGCAGGTTTGGGGGAATCTGGGAGCCTTCTATAACAGAATGTCAGATTGTGTGTGTGTGTGTGCATGCATGCACGTGCATTTTGAGAAAGTGATGATCCGTTGCTCTCAAAGGTTGGGAAGAAACCTCTGCCCAAGAGGCTTAAATTTTCCAGTAAACATGAGCACAGTGGAGGGGCCCAGACGGCTGCAGGAGCTTCGGCATTCCTCCATCTCCAGAAGGCCTCTCATTCCTTGATAGAAAAACCTGACATTTTCGCAACTCCATAAATATTTTTGTTAAACAAGTTCCTCAGCCCACCTCCCATACTGACCGCTGCCCCAGGCTTCTCCTGCCCATCCCTGGTCAGGGCCTAGTCTCAGCAGCCCAGTCGCTGAGTCAGACAGCTTGTTCTGGAATCTTATCATGTCACTGGAAGAGGAAGGACTTGGCCGAGAAACCAAACTCCACCGGGACAGTAAGAGTGCTCCTTTTTCTGGCTTCTTCTGACTCCTGCACCCATTCTCCCACGACCTGCTCCCAGTTTGGGCTTCGTACCTACCTCTTGTTTTGTCATTGCTCTTCCGAGGGCCCCTCTCTCTCGTCACATCTGGACAAGCGATATACAAATAGGGATGCTGGTTTGGGACATTCAGGGTGAACAAAGAGGCTGAGTTTCACTCCCCCTTGCTTTGGAATCTACTCCCATCCTCTGCACCAACACATGAACAAACTAAGAGAAGCCAGAAAGAGAGGAAGAAGAGCGTGCACCCTCGTGTCCACTGTCTTCCCCGAGCGGGGCAGTGTCCAGAGAGAGCTGAGCACAGCAGGATGACCCTGGGTGGGGGAGGGAGCCTGTGAGTGCCCTGCAGCTACCCTGTGTCGGTGGTGGCCAGCACCTTTAGGAGAATAGTGACAGAAAGGCTTCCAAGCCCCCCAGGGAGAACTTAAAGAACATAGTGTTGAGATTACGTAAACGTGTCTCCGCTACGATGTGGCCTCCACTACCTTACAAGACTCAGAGCTGCTGGTGTTCTTGGCATAGTGTCTGAAGCTTGGCAAAGCTTATGTCTCCTGTTGCTTATTGATACAGGAAAACCCAGAGATAAGCTTGTCTTTATTCCTGTAAGTGACATGAGGAAGTTTCCCCATCACCCAGAGCAAGGCCCAACACACAGACAGACCTTCCCTTGGTTATGCTGTCCTTAAATAGACCTCGGAGCAGGGAGACCAGAGGAAAAAACATCTTACACAGCCCATATGAGACATTGGTTCATATACATCAGAGAATCCAGGTCTTTCTTAGGACTCTGACGAAGTGGGAACTCCCCAGATGCAATGGAAAACTCCTCGCTGTCCCGCCCAGGAGCTGAGACTTAGAGAGATGCTAGTCAATACTCATGAAGCTGGGTGCAGAAAGATAGAAGATTTATTCTTTCTCTTTGGTCCGTCCAAGATGGCTCTGCTGCTGAAGAGGTGAAAGAGGGGGCATTTTGACATAATTCTAAGACACGAGTGCACATGCCCCAAAGAGGGCAAAGTCTGGAAATACAGCTGAACGATGAGCTCCTCGGCTTAGTAGGAGGTTGAGTCCCAACTATCCTACCTTGGCCCAGCCTGGGAATACTACCACACTTCGCTGGGCCTTAGAGTCCTACGTAAAAGCAGAGATAAGCCCAGGGTCTGTCATCTGGATCCAGTGAGGCCAACCATGGTCAGAGTAAGATGGGGACACCTTACAGACTCAACCCAAGGTGGGGGGGCTTCAGGGCACTCCCTTTCATCAAACCCCAGGACATTATGCAGTGGGATAAACGAGGGCTGTTATCAGTCTCCGTACAGTCCAAGTCACGTTGTTCTATTAAATTCATTTGTACTAAATTTAGGGAAACATTCTTAACTTTCAGAGCTTTTTATATTTGGGGGATTTGGAATAAGTAGCTGTGAACCTGTAGTTTCTCAAATGATTAATGAAAAGGTCAGTAATGCAGACCCAAAGTACTGTAATGTTCGTTATAAATAACTTGCATTACCGTAAGTACAATCTTCTTCCTTCCCATCTTGGGTTGATCCCCACATCTCCTAGATTAGAAAAGTTTTCCTTTGGGCCAAAGGGAACGATATTAAATGGAACAAAAGGAGCTTGGGGTTTCCCAAGATATTCAAGTGAGACAGAAGGCTCAGAGATGTGAGGAATTCCAAAGATAGGAATTGAGGTCTGGGTACATCTCAGGTGCCGCCATCATGTTCACAACTCAAACCATCAGACGAACGGGCCCAGGCTCACAAGTCCAGCTCCCAAAGAATGTTAGTCAGTCCTCAACAAAGGAAAAAAATATATGTCACCAAAGCAGAGAGCTTGCCAGGTTCCTAACGCACTTTGTCATCAACTTGACTTCTGCTTTAAAACCGTAAGTAGAAAAGATGGAAAATTTGGCAAGCAAGGGGCGTTCTCACAGACGATGTGGTTCTCTTCCTTCCCGGCAGCACCCACAAGCAGGCAGACGCAGCCGTCTTCAGTTTAGCAAATACCTTCCTGTTGGGCAGAGTCCCTGTGAGTGCTAGGACAAAAGTCATGGCAAAAACAATCAACAACATAAACCAAAATGAGAGATTTCATCAGCCCCTGATAGTGAGTCAGAAGTCAAAGCCAACCAGGAAGACTGAGCCCTCAGGGTCTCTCCCAGGCTCCCTAATGAGCGGTAACAAGCCCACCCCAGAACTCCCTAGGAACTCACACCTACACAGAGCACTGGGCCAAACCCCTGCAGGCTTCCTGAATATTCCCTAGTGACTTCATATTCTCAGACAAGGGCAGTTCATGGGATGTCGCCCCGGCAGCTAATAGGGGAGGGGATACTCGCTGGGATTCTGGCAGAGAAGGCAGCACATTCTGTGCCCTTCCCAGTTTGGCAAGTTTTCCTCCTTCCCTGGGCATGTCATTGCCCTTCGTTGTGTCTGTTTTCTCGTCATTGGAAAAAGGGATGTGGCCTCATCATAGTCTGTAAGACACTGGGTTCCAGATAAGCACAGCATGTCATTAGCAGTGCTGCAATTTTTCCCACTGTGGCTCCAACATCCTGCCTTTCCCAGCTATTCTGAGCCAGGTTGCCCAGCTATCCCACAAGGGCAGACATTGGTTATTACAAACTTTCAAATTCCATTCTGAAGGGTAGGGACAGGCTGGCTCAAATGGTGGCATCCTGCTGCCAAGGAGTGGGGGTGGGGGAGCCTCCACAGAGATTTGGAGAAGTTGCTGAGAAGGAAAAGTGGAAACTTGGCAGCCAGGCACAGGCTCCCTGGCCACTGGCCCACGATCACTGCTCCTGGATAGTGCTGCCCGTGTTCTGAGCAGCTCAAGGCAAGTGGAGATAAGGACTAGCAACTAGGCAGACAGATCAGGTCAATCTATTTCTTTGTGGTCCTCATACCTGGAAAAAACCACAAGAGTGAGACCAGTCTGTCTCCAAGGAAGGCAAACCTTTCCCTGGAAGTCTCCCACCGCCATCAGTGATGGGAAACCCAACTTTCAGTCTTACTTTGGCCATTTCCATGCCTTCTGACTTTAATTAAGACATCTGATGTTCCTGTCTTCCAGTTTCTCCACTCTAAATGTTTACACCCCTATTTTAGTAAGGAACACCTTCAGTTACTTACAGGCAGACACAGACTCAACAGTTATGCGACATTTTACTTGATAAATAAAATGGGAGGGCCCCCTGGTGGACTGCCCAATCCACAACACATAACTATGAATGAATGAGTTGATGAGTAAATAAACACATGAGCAAAAGATTCAAGTGAAGAATTTGTTGTTCTTTTTTTTTTTTTGAGACAGAGCCTCAAGCTGTCACCCTGGATAGAGTGCTGTGGCATCACAGCTCACAGCAACCTCCAATTCCTGGGCTCAAGCGAATCTCCTGCCTCCGCCTCCCAAGTAGCTGGGACTACAGGCGCCC